>MU155277.1:0-42942 GCA_015484465.1 Pholiota conissans
ATTGATTTTATATATCCGAAATCGAATTTGGATAAGTGGTTCGGCAATTGCTCGGCTGCGACAAACAATGAGCAGACCAGTCCCGCTTTCCATACTCCTCAAACTTGACATAGAACATGCGTCAAAAACCCTTAGTTCTAGACCCTGCTTCATGTTAGACGATAAGCCAAGCAGGGGTGCCATAATCAATTACATCCCGCTAACACTCGTGTCTGGAAGAGCCTATTGCGATAATTACAATTTGACATGGTGTGCAATATGTACTCTATAAACCGGATACGCTGGTTATCTGTATGTGACAACACCAACAAAAGCGATGCGATGAGCAATGGCTAAGATTAGTAGGCCAATTGAGATGTCAAGTATGTGGGTGGCATCGGACTTAGATAGCGTATTTATGCATACAGCATCTAATCGATTCGGCCTTCCTCGCTGCCCGTCTATATTGGTATATACATAGCGGTGAATGCTAGTATTGCGTGCTACTGCGCTGCCTCGATGATAGGGCTTACCGATCTGTTTTGGGAAACGAGGTAGATATTGAGATAGGTGACTGGTCGATGGCGAGGTTATATTCTTTTTAGCTGGCGTCTGAGAGGACCTTGTCGTCAATCTGGGAATAAACAATGAGGCTTTGAGTGAATACTTGGGCTGGATGCTGAACATTATTTGAGATGGGTATTTTCGATTATAATCAGGTGACCTAGAAAGTGAGTATTTGGCTTACTTCTTCCCTCTTCCCTCTTCCTGGGCCCATATCTTGCTTACGTTCATAACAATAGGCATCGTGTTCCTCTGTGAATGCTAGGAAGGCAATGCTCCAATTTGCACATGAAAACCCTACGAGACCGCAGTCACGTTGAGAAGAAACAGAAAGGCCTTTCTATGTACGGACCTGTGATATCCTCAAACAGGCCAAATCTTCGCGTTCGAGTTCCTTTCCATTCTTCAGCTATAGAAGTTCCCAACTCCTCTGAGCAGGGAGGACCCAAGCGGTAGGTTCTCGGCCGTTTTGCCCATCTTCGCAACCGTAAACTCAAAGTTGGATGATATATTTATCGTCAGACAAAAACTCGGGCATACCACGTTCATATTGCGAGGTGATAAGTCAAACGAGTCGCGGGAGAGAGGGATTTCGTTGATCCTTTTCTCGATGGCCGTTGACAGGCCTCGTGTTATGGTGGGCTGCGGGTTAAAGGTGTCAACATCAAGATTGACAAAAGTTTGAAGTCGCAACACGATGCAATCACTGCCGCCAGGCATTCTGACTCGGTCGACGGCGACTAAGGGTGAAGCTATTTGTGTCTTTTGCTTTACGAACGCAGTCACCATCCACGACACTAATCGTAGTCGCGATGATAGTGTTAGATGATTTATTTGACGCGTCTTACCTGACACTGGTCAGTTTCCTAGCGAACTTGCTGGTGGTTCACTGACTTTTCGAGCATTTTCAGCGTCAATCGTCCAGCGTACTCGGTTTTCTTGGCTCCACAGTAGCCGCACGGGAGTGGGAAATAGTCGGAATGGATCTGTGGCAAAGGAAACGCGGCCTACACGTGTAGGACTATTTCGGATGGTGGGAAAGGCAAAATTGAAAGGCTCTGTTTCCTTCCTAACTCATCTCCACCATCTTCCGCCTATTATAACTCAGAATGTGCTGATACAACTCTCCTAGTCTTCCATCGATAGCGATGCACAGCAAAACGTCTGGTACAACCAGTGCAACCCCCACTTAACTTCAAAAACCGATTGAATCCCCTTCTAAAGCACAATCGAAGCCCAGATTGACTCCTCCATCTCACCCACTCCCCGTCGCCCCACATGCCACCTGCCTCCGTCAACACCGTCTCGCGCGCGAGCCAAGCGGCCGCAGCCGTCCCAGCGTCCAAGATCGATGCCAATCCGAACTCATTCAACCTCCGCGACTTTGTGGTCGACGAGGATGCTGCCAATTTTACCTCTGCCCTATGGCAGTCGATCGATCAGACAGCGTTCGTGCGCGCGCAGACTGAGGCGCTCGAGGCGTTCAATATCGCGAAGGTGCTTCGTCTTTCCCAGGAAACCGCCGCCTTAGAGGAACAGCAGCGGGCATCAGCCGCCGCCGCATCTACCAGCGCGAGCACTAGTGCGAGTGCGAGTGCGAGCGCCAGTTCTAGTACGCGCACCACCCTCGGACACAAGTCCGGCCCTTCCTCATCTGCATCCGACTTCGCAAAGCAAAAATCATCATCGGCGTCGTCATCGGTTCGAGAACGGAAACAATCCGTATCTGCATCTCAACAATCCTCCCTGCCCCGTTTATCATTATCTACTTCACCTCCGTCATCGTTTGTCGACCATACCTCACGTGTTTCTAATTCAATTTCAGCATCTGCAAGCTCGTCTGCTTCTCAATCACACGCATCAGTTTCACATCGCATCGAACAGCGAACGCTCTCCAAGAGGGAGCTGGAATCGCCCATTAGCAAGTTATCTATTCCCATGGCTCCGTCTTTTTCTGTATCCACTTCTGCTTCGGCCTCTGCCTCTTCCACTTCTCGTACTCAAACTTCCGATGCCAATAACACCAAAAGGCGGCGCACAGAACGCCAAACATCGACCTCGCCTAATACGCCTAGCGCTACCCAATTGTATCAACAGCAACAGCAACAGCAACAATTAGTTGCTCCTGCAGTCGCCGTTTCGAAAAGATCGACGGGAACCCCGAGGGATACCCGTTCGGTCCAGCCTACGACCTCCAAGGAGGCTCACGCATCTGTGCCATCGACGCCGGTAGAGCCACGCTCGCGTCACAAATCTTCAGCGACCTCCAGCCACGCTCCCAAGGCAATTCGCGCAGCTCCAGAGCCGCGCGATACTTTTGTCGCAATCCGTGATTGCACGAAATGTGGTGCCCCGGTCCACTCTCCCCGTACCCAGGTAAATTATTCTTTGTGTCCGCCTTGGTGTCACATACGCTGATGTCTTTATCTACTATTTGTGTTGAATCAGTCTGCGACGGACACCCTCGATATCATCCCCCTTCTCCATGTGACATGCACAAAATGCGAGACAACACATTGTCGTGGCTGCTTTGCCCCAGCGCGCTGCAATCGTGCACTCGTCCTGGCTTCTTCCCGGCCGCTCCCAAGCAGCGCTTCTTCTAACGTCTGCGACGGCGGCTCCGCCTGCACCGTACGCACATGCTGCCCCGCCGTGCGCGCGATCGCTATCTTCGAAACACTAAGCTGGTTTGATGAGACCTACGCTGCTGAGGTAGGCTACGGACCCCCCTCCAAACGTGACGATAAAGGGAAGGGAGGAGAAAGCAAGGAGCGGAGAGAGGCGTACGTCAAGGTGTTGATCAGCAGGGCCCCAAGCCTATCAGGACAGGCTGAGCTCGTCGGCAGCATGCGCCGATTTGAGGACGCCTTTGTCCGCACGCTCAAGCTTATCTGCACCTGGTTGCAGACTCCAAGCCGAGACGATGCGGCCGCCGATACCGACGATAAGAGCTCCAACAAGATGCACGCAAGCGTCCCGAGATTGTTCATGGGCAGCATGCTGCTCGAGGTAATACACGTGTTCCTCAGCAATGCGAACATACAGGACTTGGTCGCGCACTCGGAAGCATACACCGCCTCCTTGGAGCTGTTGAAGCAGATGCTCGACGCGTCGTCCTCTTCATCCTCTTCATCCTGGGAAGATTCCATTACCCTCGCCACCATCCTCCGCCAGCCGATGCGGCGCATCGAATCGAGCAGCGGGCTGCGACGCGCTGTGTGGGGTGACGCCAGCGTGCGCTATGAAGATCTCGGTTTGAGCACCACCGCTGGCGGTCGATCGGTTCCAAATTCCACTGCTACGGTCCCCATTAATAGGCGCAGTCTTTGCGACCTGGTGGCGGACTTGTCAACTCAACAAAAACATTTGCTGCAGCTTGCGGAGAAGGCTACGTTTCCACCGACAGTTGAAAAGGTGAACGCGTTGTACGATGGGATCGCCCGCGTCATGTTCCAAAATTTCCTCGAGGATTGACTTTATCCTCTCTTTTCCTCTCGCATTTCTTCCATCAGATCGACTTCTCGATTTTTTTCTTTTACCTTTCATCAATCACATTTGTTACCCTTACTGTAGGACTATTCTCCCATATCGTCTTTCCGGCTCTTTCATGACCATAATGCCCTCATATTTTCTCCTTCCGGTTCCAACAGTCCACGTCTTTTCTTTTCAATGATTATCGTACATACTATTGCATAGCTGCTGGACTCTATTTTCACTCCATGTTTCATTTTCATTGTTCATGCTCACGACGCTTGATGATGACGACCTACCCTACGTACCGGTCTCTCTCCTCCCCTTTCCATTGCATTATTTTATTCTCTACGTGCATGTTGTACAACAAGAGGAGTCCGATCTCCTCTCTGGGTTTTATCCTCACCTTTTCCTCTGCTTCGGTTATGTTGATATTGTCGGTTGACATGTTCCATCCGAATCACTCACTTTTGGGCTCTGTTCTCTTTTTACCTCATCCTGGCATGGTCATTCTGCATATTCTAGTTTATACTCTCCGTCTGCTGCGCACTATTCCTACCATTATCCATTGTATGTACATACCTCACTTCAGTATAGCGAATTTTATGTATGTAACTTTCTTACGGCCCATACTTCGAAGGACCTCTGGAAATGCGGCCTTGCACTTGAGCCCTGGTCGTTAAACGTTCCGCCGTACTTCAAGGGTAAGTTCCTTTCGCCATCTCGTTCGGGGCGTTAATTTCCCAATTATTTCGGGTTTCATACGGTGTTCTTGAGATTTTATACCTTTCCAAGTTCCATACCGCATCAACTTTCCTCGACTGTCGCTGGCGTCACGGCATCCAAACGCTCTCACTAACGTCTCCGGTTTGTCTGCGTCGATTATTCTTTGCCTCCGTAAGTCAAATGCTTGTATCGACGCTCCGTTCAGCCGAGAAGTGATCGCTTTTGAATCACTGTGCTTCGCCGGTCCCTTCGTCTCTCACTTTTTTTTGCCAAAGGCAGCTAGATAACAATGTACGATCGTGACTTCTAGCCGCAGGAGATATTAGTCGGCATTCATTTATCGACTGAAATTTTCGCCGACATACTATGTAAAGCCCGAAACCCGGTTTTATTTCAATCTAGATCGAGGTGCTCGCTCGTCGGAATCGTCGCTGACTGAACCGTGCAGAACAACGGCGTCCAATTAGCCATGGTAGCTCTGTTTCTGTCAAGTGAGCAGCGTGATCTAATTTTCCGGGCCAAGCAGATGGCGTTTCCAGAACCAAGCGCAAACTACTGCAAGCTCTCCATTTTCATGCAACCTTGGTGATGTCCAGGTCGACCTCCTCGACTTTTCGTATGGTATATCGGTCCGATTCTGCGGTGGTACTCGATAATAATAGACACCATGTCATGGTGATAAGCTCTGTTATTAACGGAATGCCCGGAAAGTGTGTATGTTTTGCGGAAGTAACCAAGTTTTGGAGCAGTCTGTGATTAAGGTCTAACCAGAGAGTCTGGATAAATCTCTCTGTCTGTATTTTATTTTTGAAGAAGCAGTAAGTGGTGGTCTCTGCTCAAGCGCTCAAAACCTGAGGAATCAGCGATCAATACACCCTCTCAAAGGCTGTGACGAGAAGGGCATCATACTTACATGTTGTGGCACAATCAATCAAAAAGATAACCAGATCCTTTTCTTTATTTGGGAGACGAAGTGAGATGCCGTTGATACTTGTAATTACCCATTTGTTCATCAGGGCACGATCTGGTTTTGGGTTTTGAAGAGCTTAGCTCACCCGGCTCGGCTTGCACTGCAAAGTGATGTGATTCAATTAAGCGCTAATAGTAAGCAAGTCGCGACACACCTTATGATACCGACTGAAGGGGAAGATCAGGACCTGTCAACCGGCCAATTTGAGAGTCGTCTATATTGATGCAGCACAGCTGCGCAAAAGTCGATAGAAGGGGATTCGTAGAAGGCTGAGTGTTTTTCCACGGCCTCTGTTAGTCCAGGAGCGCACATACCGAGTATGATCAACTTAGCATAAGACTTTCACGAAGAATATGTAGCTTGGTAAGTAATCTGTACACATGTCGACTGTTATCCACTAATCGCAGGTTTTGTCGAAGCTTGGATATCGGAACATGACAAATGCGCTGAGAAAACGTGCTGATTCTGCCTCTGCTATGTTCTCCTTGTGACACATAGGCGGTTCCTAGAGGAGTTATTGATTCGTGACCTATGCATGAAGGGATAAATATAACATTTTAAATATGGCCCAGAACTACAGATTCGAATAAGAAGCTGTGCAAGATGTCCCTGATTATACTTGTGTACGCTTCAGTATAGAGTATGTTCACAAAAATACATTTCTGCAGAGAAGCTATCGTGCGCATCGGAAGTACTCGACTGACCCCGAAGCTGTAGCCGAGGACTACTCCACCTCATCCAGCACCACATGAGCTGTCGAGCCTTCCAAAAATCCAAGAAGCAGAATATAAGGAGCTGAAGTACTGTGCCAACCCATGCCACTCATGGTGTGAGAACATCTTGCCAACTTAATCATGTTTTAGTCTTTCTTACCTCCTTCGCAATTTAGATTTCGTGCCCGCGTGAATCAGAGCCCGATAAAATACCCGTTCTACGGTCTTATTTTGTCCTAATTAATCAGCAGATAACCAAGAAAACGACATGGATATGAACCTGGGCACATTGGGCAGTGTCACAGTGACCTGTCCTTGTGTACCTTTCGTCGTTTATCCACAAGCGACGGACTCTTGAGACCTTTTCGGAGTCCTTAGTCCTAAGAAATATCAGCCGGATAGTCTGTAACCGTGATGAGCTGGTGCATGCTAGTTGTGGAGGCAAGCCATGCGGACGGTTCGTGAACTCGCATAGAATGCTTTTTCGAGCCGTATGTCAAGCGTTCCTGCAACATAACTAATCGGCACCGCTCATAGGTTGTTCAGTTTGTGACCGATTGGTTACTTGCCATAGCTTATCTGATAGACCCTGCAGTTGCGCAGCTGCTTCGGGATGACTGGGCAATGCAGACATCATGAAGTCGCTGCATCCGTACATCGAGAAAGTATGTAGTTGAGTGCAGAGCGCCAGGGCTCTTTCAAATTCCTTCCCCAGGTAACCCGAGACGATGATGCACGGTCAGAGATAAGATGATAGATGCACTGACATCGATGGCGATGGCGATGGCGAATCCAGTATGCTTGGTATTTGAGACCTGGTTGATCAGAAGAAACCAAGAATATGGCGCAGACATTCAAGTGACCTGGTTCGAACTTGTTTCGTGATGTCAGGTTGCGTCAATGCAACGTTATTTCATATTGAGTCTGGGGTAAAGGACGCGCCCCGCCCAGCTTCGATGTAATACATTCTTCTTGCGTGCTCCGAGGAAGGGAGTTGTCATCGATGAGCCGTTTCTCCTTGATCCATTTTGTAGGCTTCATAATGCGACACCGGTCAGCAGGATGTCAGACGCGAGGATCACTGACTTGCGCTTATGTATGTAGATATGTCGATAACCGGTGCATCGTCGGTAGATTACTCGCGATTGCTTCTGAGTTGTCAATAGATTTCTGCCACAAGTTCGACTATGTGACGAAAGCCCTGGAGAACCCTTCTAAAGCATTAGTTGACAGTCATTCTATAGTACAGCCACTTACCTGCAGCAATGTCGATTTCGGAACAAGACACCTCCACGAAAAGTACGTAAAAATCGGCAGCCCGAAAGCACCGTCTACTATAGAAAGAGTGTGTCGTCACCCTGGAAGGCGTTCCAAAGTCTTGAGTAGCCGGTAGGCAATAGCAAAGCAACAGCGCCCGTCGATTGAGAGCGATTGAGAGCTCTGCTGTTGTGATGCCGCAGCGGAAAACATGGAGATATGACCAATACATACAACGTAGATGGCCCATACATACTAGGAAACAGAAGGCGCAATTCATCGGGCTCTTATCAACCATTCTGGGGACCAACTGAAGGGCGTATCATAGCTAATAAGTTAAAATCACTATCAAAACAGAGGGAAAAAATCACAAGCGTTACTCGGTAGCAGTGTTACAGACGTATAACCTCTCCACCACCCAAATCCCGTCCTCTCGCAGCGGCAGCTGGATTGGGCTCTGGGCTCTGGGCACCTGATGCGCTTACTCCAACGGCAGAACCTTGTGAAGGAGAAGAGCCAGTGTTTGATGACCGCGTTTCGACCAACGGTGGCGGTGCTTTCACCTCTCCAAGCTCCTGCGCGTCTTCGTCATCGTCGCCGAGCATGAAGTCGCGTTCTTCTGGAGCAGAGTTACGGGCGTCAGGGCCTAATCGACGCGTTTGGGGTATACTGCGATTTGTCTGTGGAGGCGATCGCATGGGCGTTGAAGGTGGAGAAGCAGAAGGAGAATAAGATAGTGATTGTGTTCCGGCCGCGACTTGAGATTGATGAGAGACTGGGTTGATATCCATGCGTTGGAATGCCGCAGATCGATTTCTGCCTAGTTGAGGACGTACAAAATCGGCGGCTGGTCCTGCTCCTCCAATGGTAGAGTTGGTTAAAGGAGCGCGTTCCTCGGGATCGTCGCTATGCCCAAAACCTGCGGCTTGAGAGTGATGGCTGACTGGATTTGGCATTCGGGAACCGCCTGAGGGGCGTCCAGTGAAGCCGCGCGCTCCACCAGTGCCTCCAATGTCAAGAGCTGCGGTCATGTCTTTGATCCAATCCCATGCTTCGCGTCCGTGATATTTCATGCTTTCTATAGAGAACTGTGGGATCTGATCGAATCCTCTGAGCTGAAGCACGAAACGATTGTATAGTACGCCTAGGATGGTGTACGACATGAGAAGAACAAGGAAGCTAATTTATGTCGGGTATGAGCTTGCAAATGATTATTTGTGAATATATGGGCTTACATGACTGCCAAGATGGTAATGAACCCCCATAGGCCTCCGCTCTCGGAAGTTGGGCAGGCAAACTGGACGAGTATTCAGCTCTTGAGACTGGAAGAAAAAAACATGGTAAATTCTTACATGCGTTCTCCATTCAATGACGTAGGCACATCCGACTTCATCTTCACCCGGTGGAAGCTGGGCTAGCAAGCGAGGACTTCCCTGACCATAGACTGATGCGTCACATACAAATTCCACCATAGTAGAGGCCCTTATTTCCGTCGTCTGATCGCCGGCTTTGGGTTTGCAGCGCGAACCGCCAGACATAACGAATCTTGGCCGCGAGTCGAAGATACTGAGTGATGTATTTACTTTGCTATAGAAAGAGCAAGAGAGTTTAGAATCGCAAAGACTTTGTCTAAATTGAAAGGGCTTACTCACCCAATTATAAAATCTCCATGGCCACGTCGAATAAATCCTCCAACATCCCCAGCGTCGATAAAATCGTCTTTTATCCCGAATAAATCGGTCTTAACATTTTGGCAGACATTCAGCCAGATTGATTGGCCAGTTGAGGTCTTGACTTCATAGTCTTTGCTAGACGCGAAATTGGGTTAAGCAAGGGCATCATTGCGGCAATAGGGGACTGCGCATTGACGCGCGCAATACCTCGATTTGAGAGGGTTTAAGTCATAATATTTTCCATCATTGTGAATTATACAAGGCTTCTCTTGCGCAAGAACACCATAATGGACCAGAATCAGGAGGAGGAGAGGGAAAAGAGGGTTCGTTCTTGCGAACATAAGTGTCGTTAACCGCAACGCAGCATAGTGTCACGTCGACGTTGCGGTCACGACATTGCAGTGAGTCAGTCACACCCTTCCAGTCACGCTGCTTCCCGCCAAACTCCGGTGTCCAGCGCGAAGGTCTCCACTCTATCCGACACAGCGACCATGGCCTCCGCTCTTCTGCGCTCCCTGGGGCGCACGTCGAGGACGACGTCCGCCTCGCGCCTCGTCTCGCGCCAACTCTCCACCTCTTCCACTCTCCTCCAGGACACCACAACCGCCCAAAAAACTGGGACTGGGTTCGACTACCACACCGTGGAGGATCTCCAGGGCATGACTGCTCGCGAAATTCTCACTGGACCGAAGGATGACAGCAAAATGAGGCATTTTACGGGTACGTTGTTTCTATTTTATCCACTCGATGCGATTTTGACTTGGCATGGTCTGAAGTCAACTTTGGGTGAGCATAGCTGTCGAATCGTGGGCCCGGAAGTATGCAATAACGTTGGTTCAGACCTCAACATCCTGCTGCGCATGGTGTGCTTCGTATGATTTTGGAGTTGAACGGAGAGGAAATTCTGCGCGCGGATCCTGTAAGTTCAACCTTTCTCCGCAATTCTTCATTATTCACCAAATTGTGTTTTTAGCATATTGGCTTGCTTCATCGCGGTACCGAGAAGCTTATTGAATACAAGACATATATCCAAGCTCTTCCCTACTTCGATCGTTTGGACTACGTCTCAATGAGTACGTTACATTTTCGAACTTGGAACGGATCAAATTCTCACACATAAACAGTGACCAATGAGCTTTGCTACTCTCTCGCCGTCGAAAAGCTTCTCAACATTCAGGTTCCAGAACGCGCCCAATGGATTCGTACAATGTTTGGAGAGATTACCCGTATCCTGAACCGTATGTTACCTTGTGAAAAGTTCATGGATGTATTTGCTAACCCTCATCAGATCTTATGGCTGTCCTAACACACGTTATGGATGTTGGTGGTCTTACTCCTTTCCTGTGGGGCTTCGAAGAGCGTGAAAAGTTGATGGAGTTCTACGAGCGCGTCTCAGGTGCCCGTCTGCACGCTGCCTACGTCCGGCCGGGAGGTGTTGCTTTCGATCTTCCCCACGGCCTTCTCGACGATATCTTCAAATGGGCAACGCAATTCTCCAGCAGAATAGACGAAATTGAGGAGGTTGTCACGGGAAATCGTATCTGGAAGGAGCGGACAATCGGAATCGGTCCTGTTACCGCGAAACAGGCCCTCGACTACAGCTTCAGTGGTGTTATGCTGCGCGGAAGCGGTGTACCTTGGGACTTACGCAAGGTTGCTCCTTACGATAAATATGCCGAGGTGAGTATCATTGGTTAAGCTCTGGTATGTCTCATGCTGAGATGGGGTATTTTAGGTCGAGTTCGATATTCCCATTGGCAAGAATGGTGACTGCTACGACCGCTACCTGTGCCGTGTGCAGGAAATGCGCGAGAGCTTGAACATCATTAGCCAGTGCTTGAACAAGATGCCTACAGGTGTTGTCAAGGTCGACGATCATAAGCTCGTCCCACCACCTCGTGCGATGATGAAGGAGAGTATGGAATCCCTTATTCACCATTTCAAAGTAATTGCTTTCGGGATACGATAGATATTTTCTCCTGACTAATTCTCACCCTGCCTATCTAGATCTTCAGCGAAGGTTATTCAGTTCCTCCTGGGGAGACTTACAGCGCCATCGAGGCTCCTAAAGGAGAAATGGCGGTGTATCTCGTTTCGTAAGCAAATCGTTCTTCCTCAGCAATAATTGATTTTTGACTAACCTTTTTTTATCTATTGCAGCGACGGCACAAACAGGCCTTACAGATGTAGTATCCGGGCTCCGGGCTTTGCGCATCTTGCAGGATCCGATTTCATGATGAGACGTATGTATTCGTATTCCATTGTATACTCCAGGAAGGAGCGCCGACTAACGCTGTGTCTACAGATGTTCGACGTTTTTACTCTGATCCTCAAGATAGTCAACTAACTCCTTTCTTTCTTTGCAGCATATGTTGGCAGACGCTGTTGCCATCATTGGTACCATGGTATGCTTTTTGCTGTTTTTGCCATTGGGAGTTCAATAATACTGACATCATTCCTTCTTAGGATCTGGTGTTCGGGTGTGTTTCCTTTCATCTTCGTTTTCACAAATATACACAACTGATCACTCCGATTGCATTCTATACAGTGAGGTTGATAGGTAGATTTTTATATTCCAATAGAAATGTTTCTTTGCTTCCTAATCGGTCCGTCCGAGTCGAATGGCCCAATCTCGATCTTTTTCCTTTTCGAACATGTTTTGCTGGCCGAGTTGATGCTTTCCTGAAAAAATTCGTTCTTATGTCTCAACATGGTCGAGGTGAGTGCTGCTTGTTCGTATGTTATCTCTTGTTCCACTAAACGTTTATTTAGGCGAAATTCCGCGGGTACCTTTGGAGCTGAACTCCGACAAAGCCCATGTTGTATCCCCAAGAGCTCCTTTAGCTTCTGAGGGTCACTGACCGCAACATAAGTAAACACTAATATCCGCGGCGAAGCTATATCTTTTTTAACACGGTTTCCTGTCGTCCGCGGCATTGTTGCACGTCCTAACATATCCAATTTTTATAGCTCCAGAAATGCGCGAGAACATAATTTGGCCTCTCCAGACGGAGAATGACCAGGCGAAGAGGCCGATGGCCGACCTCGAAACGCCTTACGATATGCGCTAAGCACCGCCGCTACCCACGCAATCACGCCCGCTACTTCGCCTCCTTCTTATGGACGTTGCAGCGGATGCTTATCCTCCCTGAACACCATACGCACCCTGTCGATCCGTCGCGAACCTCGAATCCGGGCCGCTGGGCTAGCGACATTGGCTGATAAAATAGAAATTGTCGGCATTTTAGCGGCGCCATCATGTTGACGGGGGACTTGTGTTCGTCCGAAGATGATGCCTTTGGGACTCATCAGACATCTGCCCGGATGTTTCGCGCTGCTTGTCTTTTTTTTGGGTTCTAGAAGCAGAAAAAATGGGTGGTGGGGCTCCAGGATTTGCGCTGTTTGAAGTATGTCTTCCCTATGTCTGTACGTTATGTTCGTTCCCCACACACACTATTTTCAGCGTCGACGACGAAGTTTCGAAGGTGCCTGCCTTGGGGCGCATAATTGAATCTCCAGCTCCGACATCCTCTTCAATCAGTTTTTATATACGCTATCGATCGTGTTCTTCATCTGTATCATCATTGCCTGATGTGCTCGAAGTGGTCAAATTCAATCCTCATAGGAAGGCATTCGGAACCTGGTTCATCAGTTTGTTTGACGAAACGATCGTGCAGAAGAAGACTTTCGGAATTCGCCATCATCTCACCAAAAGGCAGGTTTTATTTCAAGATACCGTGGGCGCGTTAATGACAGGATTAACTTTTTTTTTCTCGTGTTACCAGTTCTCCGATGTAGTCAACTTGAGCTCACGATACGCACGGCGGCGAAGGCGAGAGAATTGATGTGAACACCATGTCACTGCATCTTTCATGCCGTTGCTCTCCCACCTCGTCGCTTATACTTTTCATCTTTCATTACTCGTCGGAAGGCGGCCCAAAATCCCGACGACTGTGAAGATAGACAAAAGTATCTTGATGTTTCTCTCCGCCACGCCCGAATGGAGAGATGCCAGGCGAAGATCGACCTACCTTCGAAGCATCGCTGTGAGAGTGCGCCTAGCAGAAAATACTGCGTTATTGCTAGGTTTTCAGTCGCCAGTCTCGCTGGACTGTGTGGATCCAGTAGGGAGGTGTGTGTCCACGTCCACATATTGCACCGAATACCGTTCTAAGCGCTTTGACTAGGACGAACCTTTATGTAAGAAGGCGTACCTGATCCATGTTACTGGCGCCTATATGACAACCTTGAGGCCTAGTCGAGTTCTCTCTCCCAGTAGACGTCAATCAATTGTTGAGCTGGGTCAACTGGGTTCATCTGCCCTGCGAATGGAGCTCTATTCTTATGACTTGTTGAAGCCGGCTGTTCAAAGTACATGCGTGTGTTAATGCGTTCGCGCTGGGATATCTATACAATCAAAGGTTCTTTGACGTCTCGGAGTCGAGATGACATGGTACCACAAGTACATCGCAAATACCATCGCTGCTTTTGATTTTTGGATTCAAATCCACCATGTATTTTTGCCTCTTACAACTGCATCTGCTGGCTTCGCCAAGGTTTAGTACTGCTTCAAGTCGACGGCGGTATGTCGCCCGCGATGCTCTCGTGATGCAATTCGAGGAAGGGTGTGCAGTATCTAAACCTTCTTTGATATATTCTAGGCCACTATCATCTGTCGGGTGGCATACTCCCCCGGTTTTTTTACCCCAGATAGTGCGGTTGGAACGGTTCTTGTGCGTTCACATCGCTGCCCTAGATGAGTGCCCCGTCCACAGATCCTCTAGTCTGGTTTTTCATAAAGACATTCTTCCTTGGCTTCTAGAAACACTTTCTCTCTTCACTGTGATGTCTTCCACCCCCACAGCGCAGGGTTACTCTTCTGATGTCCTTGACAGACGACCTCTTTTTGTCGAACGTTTATTTTTACGGCATACTCATGACCAGCACGAGTTCGACCTTGCTGCAGGAACTCCCCATCGTTCTCAGGGACAGTCAAGTTAAGCCTCGTCCACCGAGCCATGATAGGCCCATTGGGAAAAAACGAGAGCAGTACGTGCACTCTATCCCATCTAATTTTCACGCGAAAACAGCGCCAATTTTCCGTAGACGTCCCGCTTATATCCATCAACCCAACTGAATTGGCGTTCCAGCGCAGTTCCTCCCTATCTGCGACCTGCCCTCTGCAAAAGTATCGACGATATTAGGTTGTACTGTTCTTTGGCTATTGCCCAGACCCTGCCTCAAAAAGCAAACCTCGCAGCGTTCTGCAATAAGTTTAGTAGTCTCCTTTGGCATCTTCTGTCAATCAATCTCACATTTATGAGATACTATTAAAAAGATATCTATACTTTGTATAGTCTATAATCTATACGTTACTCTGCTCCGTTCTCACAGGAGGGTTATGGTTATCATGTTTTTGCCTTATGCTGACGATCAATAGTCCGTCTAATTCTCACCTTCAACCTTTGTTCATTCACAAGCAATTAAGCCTGCCTTGCGCTGGTAACCGGTCACATCCAAAATAAACACCTTTCATGTGAAATTCCGTCGATTGTGTTAAGAAAGGGTACATGGAAGAACGACTTGCGCTCCGCTAGTTGGCAGTGCACGAGCTCGTTTTCCAGCTTTCCTGCGTTCAGATTTAGAGAGTGGTGGCACCCAACAGTCCGAGTGTCTGGGGTCGTGATTACTGTTTACACGCTGCACGACGTTCAACACGCTCAGACAGGCTCCAACACGCTCCAAGGACTCATCTAAACACGTCCTTGATCCTTTATTCTCATAAACGCGTTTTAAAATGTCCAATCTCCTGCTGAAATCTGTCTGCTCGGCAATGAAACGGATCGCGCCTCCAAGACTTGCCGAAAAATGGGATAATGTCAGACTTGCAGCACTCTCAGCGTCCTTCTGAATCATTAATAACGGTTGAATTGCCTTCAGGTTGGCCTCCTGCTCGGTTCGTAGACGTCCCAGCTTCTCAAGGTGCACCAAATATCGACGCGTCATTACCAGAATCGCCAGTGCCAGCGCAAGGACGCAAAGTTCTTCTCACCATTGAGTAGCTATCAGCCCATGCAACACTGTCCGATAATGCAAACATGTGCTGAGCCCCGCGTCGTTCTAGCTTGACTTCCGCTGTGCTAGCAGAATCGGTGTCGACAGGCGCATCGGTCATAGTGGCCTATCATCCGACCATCTTCCAGGGAATCAAGTCGATCACACTTTCGAATCCGCTGCAGGCTTCGCTTCTGCAGTGCGCAGCGCAGGGCATCTCTGTGTATTCCCCACATACGTCACTCGACTTCGTCTGGGGAGGGATTAATGACTGGCTGGCGGAAGGTTTGATGAATGGGAAGGGTAATGGCCAAATTACCTCGTTGCTGGGAGAGGTACAGACGCAAGATAACGAGGGAGGTCAGGGCAGACTCGTGACATTGAACGAGGCGACAGGCATAGATGTTCTGGAACAGAGGATAAAGTCGCATTTGAAACTCTCCCAAAGTTTGTTTCCTCTCTTCTTTTCTCTAAACCCGCGTGTTCTGATCGATATATTCCACGTTGTGCTCTGCATGAACGATTAGTTCAAGTGGGATATCCTCAAGGCCGGGCACGGCCGGCTTTGGTACGCACTATCGCCATATGTGCGGGCTCGGGTGGATCGATGCTAGCGGGCCAGGATGCAGATGTGTATTTCACAGGAGAAATGCAGCACGTACGCTTTTCGCCCTCTTCGCTGCGATTGAAAAAAAGTAAGCTCACATTCGTGACCACAGCACGAGGTTCTGGCTGCTGTTGGAGCTGGCAAGCACGTCATTCTATGTAAGTGCTCACCTAAAATTTATGTCACAATGACACCGTTCATGATGCTCTTAATGAAATGCAAGGTGGGCATACGAATACCGAACGCGGTTATCTTCCCGTCCTAGCGCTCAAACTACAAGAGGAGCTTAGTGGAAAGGAATACGTCGAACAGGGCCTGGGAGGAGTAGAGATCCTTGTAAGTCAGAAAGATCAACACCCACTCAAGTTCGTGTAGGAAGAACAGCATCCGAAAGACTCCATTATCCTTTGCCGACAGATGGCGGATGGATAGATAAGATGCTCGGTGCGGCCCGAGAACAAGAGACCAGCCCTGTATGAAGTCTAAAGTTTCCGAATATGAATGTCCTTATCGTTCTTGCGCGGTGGGTATTTCATGCAGATAAGTAGCGGTCGACGAACAACAACAGCAACATCAAGAACTGAAGCTCAACTATTGCGTCCATGATCCGTTCCGTTACACTCATATGGGCAGTGGGTTCGCGCGACGGAGCTTGAAAAAAGAGAGCATACCTCAATGACATTGGCGGGTGCCTCCGCTCAATTTCGCCAAAGGTCGAAGTAACCCACCAAACTGATTCAGAACTTGGTTTAGAGAAGGAAAAAACCGAAAAACGACTCCACTCGGCCGATATCCGCCTCGTTCTACAGCAATCTCCAAGCGCCATGTAGCCGTTTATTCCCCGCTCGAGAGCCCTCATTGGGCATCCCAGTGAAAGCCGAAGATCTTTTTTGTTTGTGCAGTTGGAGCAACCCAGAAATATGGAGGGAGTTATCCGTAGTATTTAGCGATATTAAATAGAGTATGTATGCGTATCGTTGGCAATAGGGAGCTGCAGCCCATACATTCCGAAGCGTAAGAATGATATCCACGGCGCCATCGGCAAGAACAAAAGAACAATGAGTGAGCATCGAGGTTGGAGCAGAGGGTGGGCAGAGGGTTCAGTGAGAGAAACAACTAGCCATAATGCTAAATGCCAGGCGCAGCATCCCCAGGAATCTGGCGCGTTCAGACGAGAGCATAACCCAAGCGCGTAGCCTCGAGTTTTTTTTCTTTGCAGGTCTGCAGTCGTAGTTAATGAGGACCTAACTGGTTCCTAAATCGATGCCCCATAGGGAGCGATATGCACATTCCTTGTACTAGAAAGGTTTAACTGAAGAAGAAGAATGCCGATGGACTTCAGGACTTGTAGGCTTGATCGTGGACTTAAGAGAAGTGGGTTTTGCAAGGCAAATGCCGAAAGGGCTACCAGGGGCGCGTGTGTGGCGCACCACCATACATACTTGTATACATACAACATTACTGCGCGGAATTTCGGGCGCCTTTTCGCGTGAGCATCTTGAGGGCTTCTCTGCATTCCGAACCAAGCTAGCTTGCATGCGCAGCGAGCGCGAACTGATCCATTAGCCGAGAAGGCATACTACATAATGCCAAGGGGTCCCAGATGGGTCTGTATGGGCGTATGGGCGTACAAGGTAATAGGAAGACATGAGAATGGCATCCGGGATATTTAGGTTCTTTTGAAGGAAATGATATATCCACTTCCTAGATGATGGGGCACACGATAGTCGGACCCAAATCCCGAGAGGAGGGCGAAGGGAAAGCGCCGACATCTTTTGAGAAGAGAGTGTGTGTACCGCGTTGACAGAAGGTGTACCATGGCGTGGCTAGACATACCACAGTCGGAGTCTCGCCGCCGTGCTGGGCCAGCCGCCACGTTGATGCAATCAGTCTAAATACGCCTCGAAGGTGTATCATCGTATACACAGGACAGACAAGGCGCCTCCCTATCAGCCAGATCGACAGATGGGTTGTTCGTGGTTTCGCGGTTCGTCCTCGGAACCCAGGTATGGCCGAAGCGCTTTACAAAATTCTTCTGACAGTGAAAGGCAGAGCTTTGTACGGTTAGGTTCTAATCCAGCAGTCTGGAGCCTGGGCTGTAGGGAGCCTTGATGAGTAAGAACACGGATGACCTCGCGACTGAGGGATTTTTTTTCGATAGTATTTTCTGACGACGCGTCTCATCCAACGGCAAGTTCCAGAAGGGAGAAGTGCGAAAGAAGGTGGCGCAACATTAACTTCGCGTCCAACAGAAGATTTCCAGGACGACGCGACGCGTTGGATATATGAAGCACGAAGGCCGACGCCGAGTAGCATCTCTGATTTATCCGATACCTGCGGTGAGGGATGTAAGGCGCTTGACGTATGTAGGAGAACACCCAACTGCTTAATCCCATGGTGAAAAAAGACTCGGCGCTAACGTGCCTTCCCAATAGTTTGATTTGGGCATCTCGTGCATAAAATAGGACGTCAGTCCAAGAGAATCAGAGGATATCTTTAGAAAAAGGAGGAAGACGTCCGGGAGTGCGTATACCGAAGAAAATAGACCTTAGACAAAGATCTCAGCGGTCTAGAGCAGAGAAGTTGACTTGTTGCTTATCGAAGTTGGGTCCGAGGCGGAGAAAAGGCAGTTCGTACGCCCATTACGACGACGGAGCACGCGCCTCGAAATGACGACAAGCAGTTTATGACGGCAGCTCCGGAACTGAACCACACGAACTGGGGAGCGAGCGACCTCCTATGCTGCGACAATACGGTCCGATGGAAAAGATGCCGGCATAAATGTTTGGAACGCTGAAGGCTTATGTCCGTAAGGCTGAAATAAAACTGGCATGGATGATCAACGCTGCCAGGCTATTTCAAAACGACACCCACGGTAAGCCGACGGTTGTTGCCCTGCATGACGATGATTAAGAATGGAGAGACGGGGACCTTCGTGGTGTGGCACCGAAGTCCAGGCGGATGGGATCACTGTAGAGCAATCGATGGTAGGCAAGTAGCATGCCATAGAAGGCTCAGAAATTAATAGCAGCGCACCTTCTTTGCTGGGATATCCATATGATCCCAGCGCGATGAGAACTTTAAACGGCGTCTCGCCAACAGTCTCGTCTAGACCATCAGCGTTGAATGAAATCTGGACAATGGACACGACGGTGGACTTCGAAAAAGATCGGAGGCTTGTATCCACTTCCAACTACCTCCAGCGCAGTCAAATCGCAATTTATCGGTTTGCGTTTTGGCTTGCCAGGAGATGGTCATGGTCAGCGAGTTGGGACGAACGCGGAACGCGCCGCGCCGTTGTGTACTCGCCCACGTGACATGTTCGACGCGTTTTGTAACTCCGAGTATATCGTCGTTCGTCTCCAACCATCTCCTCATCTCCTCTTCTCCGGCGCCCAATTGCCCAGATCTTCATCAGCAAACGCGGCCTTTCACTCTGATATACCACGTATCTTCTATCGTGGAAACATCGAATATCCCTACCAAGTTCAACCACATACCTTTCTCCAATGCCACTTGGCTCCACTTCTGAGGAAATCAGCCTCAGGCATCTTCCCGACGTATCGGATTCGTCTTTCTCGTTCCAAATTCCTGGGGCTGCCCAGGAATACAACTTACTGGCGGAGGATGACTTGGACTTTTTCAGTGGGGCAAATGTATCCGGTGGGGCAATACCACCTTCCCCACCTACCAACACCGCACCACTCACCATCCAAGAATTAACGCCTAGGCCCGCGTTCGAGACACGGACTATTAAACGTTCAAGGAGAAAACTTTCTTCAGAAGCCGGACATTCCGATAACGACAATCAGAAGGAAGAAGAGGAGACGAGAACAACATCACGGCTCCGACAACCTGAACGCAGCGAAGTCCGCACAAACCTAATGTCAAACCTGAGGCCAATCACCACATCACTCACCCACCCTCCTCCCGCTGACGCGCCGCCCTCTGCTGAACGGGTGACATCGCCCAAGCAGGATATAGACACCCGAACTGCAGCCTTGCCTGTTCCTTTTTCGCCAACTGATCAGGAACCTACGGGGATGGTGGATAATCAGAGGCCAAAAGGGATTAGAAGGACATCGCTTGAGAAAAAGCTACCTCCATCCCGTGCAGAAAGACGACAACAGAAGAAAGCAGTGGCCAGAAACAAACAGGTGAGGCGTCATTTCACAAATATACCCCTTTGCCCGATTTCAGATTTCTCGTCCGTCATCGTTCCTGAACGACAAGAGAAAAAAAGATTTGACTGATTGACAACCCCTGGGTATTTTCAACTATAGATAGTCATAGAAGGCGGCGTCACTAAGTCGCGGCCAACA
Organism: Pholiota conissans; assembly: GCA_015484465.1. NCBI lineage: Eukaryota > Fungi > Basidiomycota > Agaricomycetes > Agaricales > Strophariaceae > Pholiota > Pholiota conissans. The sequence goes on from MU155277.1 coordinate 20,337, forward strand.
AGCAAGGGGAATGAAGGTCGATCTCCTGCTCGCATTTCCAATTCAGTTGAGCGGCCAAGCGCTGTTTTCCCATCCTATGCCAGACCCACCCTCTCCGATGACCTCAATGGGGATGACTCTGTAATAGATTTGAGCATGGGACCAAGTGGTGGGGTCGCTGAGCGTTTGGTTCAATATGGGCAACAGCTCACCAACTCCTTTGGGTAAGTATTTTTTTTCGTTCGCAATATTGTTCTGACTCTGACAATGGAATTATTCATGCTGACGTTTCTGTTTCTCGTACTAGGATATACACTTCTTCACCGTATCTGCCCAAGCACGACCCCATTGGGATTAGTAACTCTGCTGCTACTGCTGCTGCTGCCACTGAAGTGAAGATCATCGCGCCTACGGAAGCCCCGCCAGCGAGCGCTGATGACAGCGACTCGGACAAGCCGCTGACGGTATCACAACTTTCTCCCAGAAAATGTCCACCGTTAGCCCACCCCCCTCCCACCCCACCGGCTAAACGCGCGGAGTCGCCTCTGCGTACGTCCAGCAAGAGACCGGCTTCTGCAGCTGATTATTCAGAGAACCCGCCTCGCAAGAAAGGCAAAACAGACGGGACTCCTTCCGCGGTGGGTGCGGACGGAGGCCCATCCACGAACTTGGCGCCAACTAGAACAAGGGCAAGCTCCAAACAACCTACCACTTCTCGTGCGGCGGCGTCGACTTCTTCTCGCTCCAAGCCGATGAGCGAGGAAACTTCGAAGCGGCAGACGAGGGGAAGTGTGAATGTGAATGTGAACAGGATGGCTGATAGCAAAGCGACGACGTCCACTCTTCTTCGGCGAAGTAAAGCTGCGGGGGACGAGGGTAAGCTTATGACGAAATATGCTGCGACGTCGACTGCGTCTTCTTCAAGATCTACGAGGGTGTTACGCAGTTCTCGTCCACGCGATGAAGATACGAGGGTACCGGCGTCTTCGCTGCTCTCTTCCTCTTCTTCCTCCAAGGGCAAGGGCAAGGCTGCTCTTACTGCTTCTTCAAGTTCTACGTCAAATTCACGTCGTCTGATAACCGAGCGTGTTGTGAGTTTTTCTTATCTTTTCGTTCTTTCTATCTCTTGGTCATGCATGATGCTTTCCTTGCTTCGTTCGATCTACTTTCTCTGCCTGCTCCTTTGACTGTGCCTCGTTCCCGAATAGACGATTAATTTCGCTTCGTTTCTTTCTTTTTTTTTCAGGTTCTTCCTCCATGGGATGCCGCCACGAAACCTGTCCCGCTTCAGTCGTTCCCAGAGTCGCGGCTTCTAGCGCGCAAGGGTGACAAGAAAGAAGGAAATGCCGATGCCGAGAGTCAATCATCGTCTACGAAATCACACTCTCACTCACGCTCAGCCTCACAATCTTCCTTACACTTATCACACTCTTCGCAATCACAGTCGTCACAGTACACTACCACAGCACAAACGGAAAGGGACGCGGCAAAACGCGCGCACCTGGTGCCTATCCCTGACTTCCGCGCGATGCACGCCGCGCAGGAAGCAAAGCTCGCACAGCTCAAGGAGAACGTGCGCCCCACCGTGCCGCACGCGCCGCGGCTGGTGACGGACCTGCGCGTGAAGGAAAGGCAGCGGTTCGACGAGATGGTGCGGGAGAGGGAGGCTGAGCAGGAGCGGGTAAAGGAGGAACAGAGGATGTTGCGCGAGGAGGAAGAGGAGCGCGAGTTGAAGGAGCTCAGGAAGAGGGCGGTACCTCGCGCGCATGAGGTGCCGGAGTGGTATAAGGAAGCGCCGAGGAAAAAGGGGAGTAAGTTCGATTCGGTCGGGAGATGATGGATGGTGCCGCCGAGGGATGAGGCGAAAAGAGAGTTTGGGAATGCAAGTGGAAGGTTTGGTGTTCAACGGCAGGCCTTTGTGTGCGTATACATCATATGCACGCGATTATTATTATTTTGCAATACCGTACGGCGATGTATGAGTGCATACCTACTCTGACATAAGATTGCTGTCAGTTGTACGGCGTTGGATCATTATGGCATTTTTCTTCTCTCGACTTTCTCATGAACTATGAAAGAAGAAGATCTGGTCGGCTGAGAACCTGCCATATTTACTTAGACGGCAAGCAGGCAGGCAGGGCGTCTGTTGTCTATTTTGTAATGCTCTTTGACTGACAAGTTCTACTCGGCTTCGCAGGGTGAAAATTCCTCGATCGGTCAAGTTGAGCCTTCTATGCATAGAAGATGTCTACACACACAGAGGGTGTCATGTACGTACAGTATCTCCGCAAAGCCCGCATGGAGGATATACTTCATGTTATGTTATCCTATTCCAAATCATGTCGCAGGGTAACGGCATCGGTGGTGGTAGGTGAATCAAGGTTTGTGGGTTGGACAATGGGATTTTATTCAGTCGCTTCTTCTACCGAGTCGGATTCAGACGCTTGCGATTGGGTAGAGTTGCGGTATGTGTAAGTAGCAGTGTGCGCTCGACGCTGATGCTGACTAGGCCACCTCGCCTGGCCAACAAGCACCGCCATGGCCCATGGCTCTTGCCTGCAGGCCAGAATATCTTGAAACGATATGAACCTTAAGCGAGCTTGAATTTAGAACAATCAAGCAGAGCACCGTAAGCAGCGTCCGCCAGAGGCGCAAAAAGCTAAGCTAAGCTACGCAACACTTACTTGCGGCGGCCCCCCAATCCAATATAAGCATCATCAACGATATGCGGCATAGCAATGCAAGTTATTTTTGCGTGAAACTGAAGAGCCGGCGGGTGTCCGTGGCTTTCATATTCGTTTAGGAGCGAGTCGGAATTGTGCTTTGTTCTGGAGAGAGTTATTGTGCTGCGGGCACGCTTGCGACCTCGACGCGACGCTTTCAATCGGAATTCATGGAAATTTAATGTCCGCTTACCACTGGCAGCGACGGCGGCAAAGTGGCATGATGCTGAGCGCTGAACCCTGCCTGCGCTGTTCTTTCATCCCTTCCCTACATGGCTACACGACTCATCTGCGTCAGATATGACAGAAGAGGCAAAAACGCACGGACATGCTGTGCTGAACCCTTGCAAAAAGCTCGTCAGAGCGCTGTCATTGTCCCAGGTATCCTCGTTGCACTGTGTATTGGTATGTTCAGCCAAGCGCACGCCCACTAGGCTTGTTGTGCATCACACGAGGCGAATACGTCGCGTCATAGGACATTTTAGAATCGGTGGACTGAGTAAGCGTTTTCCGAGCGAACGATCAGCGCTTTATGTTTGGTTAATCTGCGCATGTTGAAAGGGCAGGGGTCAGGGTATACCTTCACGCTCAGGTAGGTGTTTCTTTTCGATCATCACGCGTGGAAGGGGTAGGCCTTGTGCAGGACGAATACTCCAAGGGCGGTCAACGTGTCGTGTTCCTATGACCCAAAAACGCGACTTCATCCGCACGGGGCCGCAAGACCGGGAACTCAAAGGAGGGAGAGATGGAATCTAGCTGCGTTTGGGGCGAAGTGAACTGTTCGGCTCAGTTGATGGGTTGTGGCCCGGTTCGTGGGTGGCCCATCTACAAACTGCCCGATCTGGACAGACGCTGGACGCAACCCAAATCTGGATCGCGCATCGCGCAAGTGATAGATTTGTTGACTTGTCGTTTTTCGATTAAACGGATTCGTTTGTCATATCAACGGCTGGGACGGAGCCACGGGACCAGCCACGGACGAGGACGCCACCAAAAATCCATAAAAGGCGTGCTCGTTTTCGCGTCTCATTCCTCCTTCATCCCCACTACTCGAACGCATCCAGCAGCCGCAGCTTTACCACAACCACAACCACCACAAACCCAACTACTTTGCAATGCATTCCGCTGCTTCATTCGCTGCCCCCACCACCCACGCCGTCGCGTCGACCCAATTGTCGACTTCTTCCGCGACCGCCTCTACGGATTCGAGCTTGTGCATCAACCACAGCTCTCCCCAATGCTGCCACTGTGGCTGGCGCGGCGCACACGCCCCCAACTGCCCCTTCAGGTAAACGTTTGCTCTGCAATGGTGAGTCTCCTAGCGTTTGTTGGCATCGTTTGTCGCGTTAACATTTTTATCTCATCTTCAGTATCAGTATTCATATCATCAGCATCCACCACCACCTTCATCATCACCACCACTTTTTCCCGATCATCTCGTCCATCATCGTCTTGCTATTGCTTTCATGTTCAAGTTCCACCATTGTTCCCAGTCATTCCTATAATACTGCAACTCCACGTCGCCTACCATACATTAACCAGCGGCGGGTCTAGTCTGCTATTTATTTTCGGAGGAGGGTGATCCACACGCGTTTGTAAGAATGGAGCAGTTGTAATGAAGTCATACCATACCGTGTATATGTACCACTGCCTAGTAACAATGATCGCATCTTGCTTTTTTACTCAGAACTTCACCCACACCGCGCGCGTCGTCTTTTTTGTCTTTGTGAATTAGCGGACTTTCGTTCCGTTTCTCCCTCCATACTTCGCAAGGCGCCTGAGAACGCGTTCCCTTTGATTGTCTGCCTCATCCAGATAAGATATCTCACATCGGCTTCCGTGACCTCGGGTTCCTGAATCTTGCCTGTCGTTCACCGCGCCTTTCATCTTTTCTCTCTTGTTTCCCCGCATCATGATCCTGTTCCGGTATGCCTCGGAGTGTGGGCTCCCATCATGTTGCGTACACACCTTTTTTTGTTCAAAGCTTCTCAATGACCGCCAAGTCGTTGGAAAAAAAAACATACGAGTCGTCGGCTCCATGTCCGGAACTGGAACCATGCATGTTCTTCTCCAACTAACTCCTCTCGTCCTTGTCCTTTCCCAATTTCCAACCGCTCCACTTCCTATGGCAGTTACCACTCTGGGCAAAGAGGACCGGTTCAAATTGTTGCCGGGCCGTGCCAGATATAGGCATTAAAGATGGGAATTTCCCCAGACTCCGTTCAAGTTCCCACCAGCGACACGTTTTTGCGGAGAACGGACTCGGTGCTCAACGTTCAGCGAAGACGAACTTATTCTGAACAACTACATAGCTTTACCACCTCCAAAGACTCCACTTCGACCTCGCCCAAATATGCCGTGTCTGCAGCCTCCGAAGCATTCTGATCAAATCAAAGTGGCATTCCCCGTGGACCATGCGCTGTTGCTCACCTTCAACCGTCCGAAATCGCTCAATGCCATGACCCCACAGATGACTGAGGACCTCAAGGCCTTGCTAGACTGGTTCGAGGAGGAACCCGAGTTATGGTGCGTTCCATTCCGTCCCCCCCGTCTCTGTCATAGACTCATAGACCACCGCCCATAATTGATCATTTATGTCTTTTCTCTTTTTTTCCACCGATACACCGAATCCGAATCCGAAATAATTTTGATACGTGGAATGCTTAGGGTTGTCATAGTGACTGGAGAGGGACGCGTATTCTGCGCTGGAGCAGATCTCAAAGCGTAAGTCGCATTTGATCAAGGGTGTAGCCTATGACGTCGCAGCTGATTTTTACTTCTACTTAGTTGGAATACAGACCAGCAGAAGGGGCGCAGCAACGAGCAAGAAGATGTCGCTGCGAACGTGCATGGATTCGCGTCCCTCTCGCGGCGCAGCTCGACCAAACCTATCATCGCAGCTGTCCGCGGCGGCGCATACGGCGGGGGCATGGAGATCCTGCTGAATTGCGACCTCGTCATCGCTGCAGACGACGCGAGCTTCGCGCTTCCCGAGGTTAAACGCGGGGTAATGGCGATTCAAGGCGGTAAAGAAGATCGTTCTGCTTCTGTTTCGTAACGGCTTGTAATCTCATGACCCCCCGATTTCGTTGCAGGAATTCCTCGTCTCGCGTACAGTGCTGGACATCAGGTGAGTTATGTTTTGACGTTTCTTCTTCAGATACTGCGATCTTCTTTTTTTTGTATTAAATACGAAGGGTTGGTTACTCATTGATGTCCTTTTCCAAACATACACAGCTTGCTTCGGAGATGCTGCTTTTGGGCAAGACAATCGACGCCATGGATGCGCGCAACCGCTTCGGATTGTCAGTTCTCGCTATCTATATCTACATCTTCCTACCATCTAATCAACAGCGCTGTCCTGCGCTGTCTTCTTGTCACCTCTTCTAATACCTGCTCACACGAGTCCGGATGCTGACGCGCTCGTCTTTTCCTTTTCCCTTTATGTTCATGCATCTATCCCAAAAAAGTGTCAACACCGTTGTTCCAGCATCGCAAGTCATACCGACCGCCATCGCTACTGCGCAGCAGATTATCGCCAATTCGCCGGATGCGGTACAGGCGACGAAGCTCGGGCTGCTGTTAGCGCAGAAGCATAACGTGTCGGAGGCCATGATGACGCATACATGGAGCGCACATAGCAAGCAGGTGTATAAGGGTGCTAATATTAAGGTTCGTAGTTGTTTGTCTGTTCTCTTTTTTTTTTTTTTTTGACAAGAGGAATTGATGATTTTAACTCGGTGCTCCCTCTCGCCCCGCCCATCGCTCGTAATTTGTTATTCATTATTCGGGTTTGCGCGCACTTAGGAGGGACTCAAAGCCTTCGCCGAGGTGCGTAATTCGCACCAACCCTGCATTTTAATTCAAATAAACTGATTAATGACCCGACGTACTTTTTTTGGAATTCTCTTTTTCTCATACACAATCCACCATTACCATCTTATGGATATATCCCTAACTTGGGATGAATTGGGAATGAAAACAACACAGAAACGCGCGCCCAAATGGACTAACCCAAAGCTGTAAGCAAAATATACATGATAGGTCAGCGAATTCGCGCACCCTATTGTTGGGCGACGTCATGTTGTTGTAAAGTGAGTGATTTCGATGAATTATTCCGCGAACAATGGCGATGCTTTACCCCCATCCCTCTCTAGGACTAAGGACTCATATGTGTATGGCTGCTCTATCTGTGTTACTTGTATATATCTATATCTAACTAAAGTCATATCCCATCACGACCGCTGCGCGCCTTGTTGTTGGCTCGTGCATACCATATATAAGTACGCTTGAGCTACCCTATACTTATACTTACGAACAGTGCGTGTCAAGATGAGTACCCCACTACCCACCCATACATCGCACGCGTTCATGCGCTTTACGCATGCGCCATCTGATGGAAAACGAACGTGGCCGTTTTTTTCCGTGTGGCGGCTGACAAGCTAAACTGCACCATCACATAAGTTACTTAGCCTAAGACTTGTAAAGGATCCCCACGCACGCACGCACGCATACACATAAAGTTCAGAGACGCGTGTGTTACTACTAGCACAGAGCGTCTACTACCCACATTTGGGAAGGCGCCTAGACAACAAAATTGAATATGCAAAGTCTAGATCTCCTTGGAAGAGGGAAGAATTGCCTCACTTAGCACAAGTGTGTTTTCATTGAATGGGATGTCGACAAACGCAGGGTAAGAAGTTTATTCGACAAGCCCGATAGCGTAGATTCACGGAAGCCCAATTGGCTCGCGAAAGGCACTTTGTGTGCTGAACTTTACCTACTAGGTGGTTCATAAAACTAAATTTACCTAACGGCGTCGGCGGTGACCCAGGCGATCGTTAGTTAACTTTTGCACCCCAAGTTTCTGAGTGTCAAGGGTGAAGCTGTGAAGGATGTCAGTTCAGTAAGTCACCGCCACCCACCCGCGCTGCGGGGCTGGGTCATGAGATATTCCCTTTTTAAATGTGATCCAGAATGTCGACGAGGCTGTCAATGGACATAGCCGGTGATGTGCATTCGCATCACATAGAGTAGATAGATGACATTATAATAGAATCGAATAGAAAAGACGGTATACGCCCGCGCACAACGTATTGGGTCGACTTATTCACAAGTGTGTCAAAGAACTCTAGGCTAATCAGTCGCGTAGGACGCGTAGAGTCTTCGAATGCCAAAGCCCAATGGTTTGGAACAGGCGCAAAGCCCATATGACCTGTAATGGGTCCCAAGCTCAAGTTGCATTGAATCCTCCCAGAAATCAGCCTTGGCCTGTACGTCAAGCGACTGAACAATCAACGCATATGTAACCAATGCAATGGTTCTGCGGGGGACTATCACAACGTAGTGACCGAGCGCTAAAGCTGCTCCTCACGGTGCCAGGGTCAAAAAGAAGCGATTCTGAACCTTGAAGGCAGGAAAGGTCAAATTACATTTTGCCCACCCAACGACGCGCGGGAGTCGGGAACGTGTGTGTGTGCGCGCACTGCATGTCATACAGCCAAAAACGGAAATACCCAATCTACGAGGAATAATCGCGGTTGCCAACTCTTCCACACATAGAAAACGCGACCAGCCGAATCGCATCTTTCTATATGTACCATATCGGTAATATGCGCACTGCGGCGATGCACAGAAGCTGAAGAGGGGCGTCCGAATGACACAAAATTCTATTCCAAGGCGCATTTAGCAGCTGCAGCGTCGCTTGCGCGCAGGCGAGTCGACTTGACTGTCGACTTTTTTCGTCTCACGCCAGGGCTCAGTTTATCGTTAAAGGCAACTGGCAGGAGCGAAAAGGGCGGCGAAAGATCTCCTCGCTCGCATCACCTTTGCCAAGCGCAAAAATAAGTGGGCGGAAATATTGACGAATATGGCAAAACAGGTCTGAAGGAGGGGTTAGGTGGCGAAGGGGGATGAGTCAGTGGGTGCGAGCAGCAGTAGGTATGTGATTCCGACGCCCAGCGCACTCATAATCCTAAATACATAGTGGTCACATAATGTCGATGAGCCGCTAGTCTGGCGCTGGCGTTGGACTTTACACTATTGATCGTACGTGTTGTGGTGGAGTGCGACTACATCTATCATTGTCATCGTCAGTGCACCACGAATGGAATAAGTAGTTTTTTTTTTTTGCGGATTGAATGTCGATGTGATGCAGGTGGACTCGCCCAACCGCCAAGAACACGAGGCAGAGATTGGATGAATGAGGACGAGAAAGGTAGAAGCGTCAGTCGACCCCGACAGCTGCTCACCCCAGCACATGCTCCCAGTGATCCGAAGCAGGCCACAGCCTGGCGTGCGAGGAGTGGCCGGTTAATTAGATGATTGCCATACAATTCGAGAAATGGTCGCCTTTTAGGCCTTCCCCAGATGTGTGACTGTATGCCATGAGACGCGATGTCAGGTTCTGCCGTGAGATATTCCAGTTCGAGTGTGTAGAATATTAACAAGTGCACAGGTTATCATCGTGATTTTCGTGCATTCAGCATTGAGCAGCGAGGCAAATATACAGGGAGGTCCAAAAAAAGACCTGAAAGCCAATTCGTTCGTTTCTTCTCTCCCCTTGAGCATCGGCAATGCTGGAAGCGGAAGAGGGGAAAGAGAGACAAGGGTCGCAAATAGCCGTTGGTTGCGTTAATCTTGCGACAGCTTTTGTCAGTTGTGTGCGTACGCGAGGCGAGGTGGGCTGACTCGCGAGCTGACCTGGCTGGGCGCGCGGGTTGCGCGGTTCCCTCAGGTGGCGTCGGCGACAGACAGACAGACAGAAAACAGAACCAAGCATCCTGGTAACAGAAAATGCCCGTCTCAGTCGCGTGAGTGTGCTGAAGCTTTTTTTCGTGTGTTGACGCGACGACAAACGTTTTGGCGAGATGTGGGTCTGAATAATGTTATTCCAGCCAAGATAATGCGCCGGTCAGGTTGATTGGACAATCAGAGCAAAGGTAACGTATAGATAGAGATAGATTATCGTGATCTTGAAGTGGGTCGAGTTCAGCGGCATCCAACTTCTGACAGGCAAAAGCCAAGGGAGTCTAGACGCCTCGCCGGGCTAGACTGAAAGCACCGAATATTTCTGCGCTGCGTATTTGGGTCTTGTTTCTGTCAAATATACATAAGAAGATAAAGAACAATGTATTGGATTCCACGCATTGTACGCAGCCGATTCAGAACAGAAATTTTTCTTTTGCCCAGCGTCGTTTCAATAGCCCTTTCATCATATCCTCGTCAGAGATGACGACGTATAAATTATACAGGATCTCTATCTCATCACATCGAGGAGATCTAAGACAAACTTAGGGAGGTCCTGAACTGCGCTCCTGACAGATAAAGTTCCTGAGGCCTGAATATTCCTGGGATAATCTTATCGGATGGGAACGCGTTCGGCTCGAGGGGGGACTTACGTGAACGTCGTGGCCCCTTGCCATTGAGAAATTCCATGTGCAGTAATTCTTTCACTCCAATTGATTATGCTCACATCCAGATGCAGTCAGGGTTTTCATTCGGGCAGCGCGATCGGTGAGGTAATGCGGCGAGAAAAAAAAAGTTGAGTCGAGTGGCGGGTCCAGAATGCAAAAGTTAAAGAAAGCAGAGGAAACAGCTAGCTCGGATTCCGAAGCGGGGTGGAGGGAGGCACCCAGAGCGCGAGAGCTGTCGTAGTCTATGCATAGAGCATGAGTACCCCGTCGAACCTGAAAGCATGGCCATCTCTTTGTCTCCTACATTCAAGTTCTGGGTAACTTGGCCTCGGCTGAGGTGTCACGATAGCGTTATGCCGATGAACTGAACGCTGAACATTGAACAGCCGCGATGCGAATTCGAACTGACAAATGTTGACAGCGAGCCTCCAATACATCTCGTTTGAATCATGAGTGAACACGAACCCAGAGTTTCGCCGAGAACCCGCAAAGGACATGTATGGAACCGATGGAGTTTCCATTTTGTGGGATTTAAATTGGACATAGAAAATGTAAGGGAGAAGAGGTGGTGCTAACATCTCGCCTTTTCAGGAGATTCGAGGAGATAGCCAAAGTGTGTGACATGGTTTGGAAGAGAGTATATTCGAATGCAAATTATGAAGAAGAAAAAACATATCGCTTTTGGTATGACCGTGGGAAGGTACACAAAAATTGATCAATTTAACAGCGCGTCAGAGGTTGGTGATGAACGACTCCGGGAAAGACTTTTCCTCAGCACAGGTTCCCCAGGACGCGCCTGCGCCGACCCCGCAACCCACGAGCGCGTTCGAACGATGGCGACGAAAGGCTATGCTGGTCACCGGCCTCGGTGTGTCCGAAGATGAGCGCCTTGCCGACCTCCAGACCTCCCACATCAATGACTGTGAGCGGAAGAAGGAGTACTTGGTGAATTACAGTGAGCACAGAACGCACATTATACTTGGTTGTAGTCTCATCAAGCATTCGTATCGTGAATGAATAGGTCCCATTGTCGTCTTCATGTTGAAGCACCTAAAGAGCTCTGGCTGCGAAGTCCCGCCATCCAATATCCTCTGCGCCCCGTGTGACATGACGAAAGCTGGCGGATTCTCGCCTGATCCTGGCGCAGTTACGTTGTGTGCTGGAAACTTCTTCAGCCAGCAACATATGGAGAGCACCATCGCGCACGAGCTCATCCACATGTACGATCACTGCCGCTTCAAGGTAGATTGGTCAAACCTCCGACACCACGCATGCAGTGAGGTGGGTGCATTTCTCTCTCAATACCTTCGAGCCTTGTCTATCTATGCCCGCTGGCAGCGATGCTGATTGGCGTCCTGAATAGATTCGAGCAAATAACCTGAGCGGGGACTGCCGCTTCTCACGAGAACTGCGACGCGGGATCGTGGCGTTCTCAAAACAACATCAGGTGAATGGTGTACCCGGTGGCGTGATTTGATGAACGTTCTGACGATGGATTCCGTGCTTTTGCCAGGCATGCGTTCGTCGACGAGCGATAGACTCCGTCGCTGCCAACCCAGCATGTCCAGACAAGGCCACAGCAGAGCGTGCGGTGAACGAGGTGTGGGAGAGCTGTTTCAGCGACACACGACCGTTCGACGAGGTATGTTCTATCCTTTTCCTGAAGGTGCTGTTCTCATGCTATGACGTTGTTGAAACCATCAGATTTATTAATATGGTTCTATTTGAGGGGCGGGCTTATTTTTACACTACAGACTATACACTTTAGACACTACGACCTCCTGTAAATTTCTGAGATATGTAGTATGTGAGGGGGCTGATCTTGAACGAAACAATCTTCAGGCCAGCCTGGTAACAGAGACCCGATGATTTTTTTTACCGATGAACGGAGGACGGAATTAAAATGGGCTGATCCGCTGCAAGATTGCTTGCGCGTGTTTGCGAGTGCGGGAATATAAATTCTCTGACGGCAGGCAAGCTGGTTGTTCTTCATCGTCCCATTCTTACCGCCTCCAAAGCCCTTCAGCCCCTTCACGACTCTACGACTTTCAAAATGTTCAGCAAGCTCAGGTGAGGCGTACTTTCTAGTGTCGCATAGGACATAATTTGACCTCAAACCTCGAAATACCAGCCTCCTTTCTCTCGTCCTTCCTCTCGTTTCTGGCCTTGTTCTTGAAATCCCCAAAAACCCGACCACCGGAGGATCAGTCACCATTCACTGGACGAATGAGCAGGGTGACCCGTATGTCTCGAGTTCATTGTTCTTCCAGCGCTCTCAGAAGCTCATATTAAGCTGACATGTCCTAGCTCAACCTGGTCGTTCGAACTCATTAACACTGCTTTCAACGATGCATTCGCCATTGCCAATAACGTCGATCCCTCGCCTTCTGCGCTGACATTGACCCTCCCCATTATTCCCGTTGGGTGCGTTTTTCTTTATGTAAAAATGCATTGCTGCGGAAGCCTGTGCTGATGTTTGTGCGTAGTGACGGCTACACTCTCCAAGCAGTCAACATCGGCAACATCAGTGACGTCTTTGCGTCCACCGGGGACTTCGCTGTAGGCGCTGCCACCACCTCTTTGTCGAGTACGGCGTCGACCCTTGGAACCAGCACAAGCACGAAGGCGGGAAGCGTTACCAGCACGTGCGTTTTGCCCTTTCTATCATTTCTATTCATCACGTCCAAATTTAACTGAGCCCGAAAATAATTACAGCGGAACAACGCCAACGACGGCTTTGACTACCCCCACCCCGGGCTTCAGCTCTGTCATTAACTCTGCCACCACCTCTACGGGTACTTCTACCACCTCTGGCGCGACCACCAGCTCCTCTGCCACCACTACAGCCGCTTCGACCAACTTTAACGCTGGGGTCAGCCTTTCTGGCTCCGCCGGTGGTCTTGCTGCGGTCCTCGTCTCCCTTGGCGCCGTCGTGCTCGCCCTCTGAAAGCACATCTGGACCACCTGCGCTTTTACAACGCTCGCTTTTGATCGACACATCGAACAGTATGAAGGCTTCCTTATATCCATTCATCTATAGTTAGTTATTACCACACTGCTTACTCCATTATTTGGACTTCATTTTCCTTCTCTCTCTCGCTACATACCACCTACTCCTCTGTTGATTGTTTGTCCTGTGGATTCTTTTTTTGGTTCGCAATGGATAATTCATCTTCATTGGTTTTTTTTTCTTGTCACTTACCTTCTTGGACTGCCGCTCTTGCTTCACTTGTGGGATACAGCTCATGTTAGCGAAATGGGTGCACCTCCGCCCCGTTTTTGCTTATCCTTTCTTTTTCTACTACTTACTGCTGTGCAATATCTTTTTGTACGTGTCGCTCATTATCTGTGTGTTTGTATCCCTAGTGTCGTTACTATGCTGTTTTACCCGCATTGTCGTTTTACATTTCCTCTGGACCCATCTGCCAGAGATACTTATGACGCCATTTGCTGTCATTGGAACCTGGCAGGATCTACATCAGTAAGTCAACCCATAAAGGCAAAAGGCCCTGGATCTGCACCCAATTTCTTAAACAGGAGAGCGCTGAATGCATTTTGGGAGACTTCGACTGATAAGGAGTTTGTGGCGCTGTGTATTCCGGCCCGCTCATAGATCTCTGATTGTAAGCACACCCTTCCCTATTGCGACGATTCTCCTCTAACCTAACCTACTCGAGTAGGTCACCTCACGTCGGACGGAACCTCAGGCTCTTCCAACGGATCTACATGCTCTAGGATTCTCGTAGCAACTCCATCCGCGCCTGAGAACTTCGGAAAGAACATCGGAGGTTTGTGTCTGGCAGTCACTTAGGTTGCAGGGCTTCCTGTGCTCCTAGGTCCGACGAGCAGCTATCATCTAAGGACGTACATACCGCAATTGTGGGTTTTTCACAGAGCCTGGTGTGGTGTGGTGTCACTGCATGTGTGCTTACCAGGGCTCACGGCTCTCATGGGATATCGATGTGGCTTCGGCGATGCAGATTTCCAATCGAAAATTCACAATCGATAACGCACTGGCAGCCTGTTTGCATTACCTCGTCTATTCGCGATCGTGTGCATAGAGGGGGATGGTTACTTGTACCCACAACCCAGGGAGTCGCTCGTTTCGTGGGCGATGGGAGCGCGCGAGCGTGCGGGGGTGGCCGATCAGGCTAGTTTGGTTTGGGTCCTCTGGATCGATGGATCGATAGAGAGGGAGACGAGTTCTAGTTCTGGAGACCCTCCTTCCTTCCTCTTTCGTTAACGAACAAACGAACGAACGAAGCTTCTTCTGATAGAAAGAAGTCCCATACGTGGGTGTGAATTAAGTGCATGAATCTCGCCTCTGGGTGAGCAGTGGATGCACTCTCACCTTCACTTAGGACTTCGGGAGGTGGCGGGGCCACCCACCCATCAGATCTATTCTTTTCGCTAAACCCCTCCTGACCGTCGGACTTGGATTTGCCTCTGCAAAAATAGGAAATTTTCTCTGTATAGAAACAAGAACACTACTAGTGCCTATATATTTCTCTGCTTGCTACTATGCTGCAGAACAGAACTTGTCAGGGGATACCGCGACTTAAATCCGATTGTTGAAGACCCACCTTGGGCCACGTCGACTCTCGCGGGATCTAATTTTGCTTTGATTTTTCTTCTAACATTAAGTATCATATGTCGGTGAGCGTTCTGATCGTCTCTCAAGTTATTAACGAACTCAATTGCAGCACGGTGGTGGTCAATCCCCACCCACATTCCATCATTATGGGCAGGGCTTCTACTCACACATGCGGCACAGATATCCTTATCGCGTGAGACGAGAGGCCAATCTCCGAACCGACGGCTGAACAATAATACGAACTCCCCCACCTCCGCGTCTCGCTAACGGAAAACATTCTGCAGATCACCACATAAACATACGCGGTGCTCTTCTGAGTTGATGAAAAGTGCAAGAAAAGGAAGGTCTATTTATAGCCTTAGTGATTTATTCCCATAGACGCGGACGCGATTGATTCCCCGCTTTTCAATCGATTGTGCGTGAAGGACGTCTTTCTCAAAAGAGACTTGAGAAGCAAGAACGGGGAGCGCGTGGGGAGGAAATTAAGGGCCCGCCTGGGAATATTAAAAGAAGAACATAGGGCGATTATGGGCGCTGACGTTTGCGAATAAGACATACCAATCTCTCGGTAAGAGATCGAACGAGGAAAATTAGCTATTTTGCTCGATAAGAGGGAGGGTCGAGTGCGTCTAGTCAGAATTGTGGTAAGAAATATCAGAAGGGTATATTCGTCACTTAAACTGCTGCTGCTGTCGCCTTCATTTGGAAATGATTTGCTTTGCTGCCAACGCATCGTCGGTATATATGGACCAACATATTGACCATCTTGGCTATGGGCGTTTGATCTTGGGGCATGCTGGAGCGGTATCGCCGAGGAGATTGGTACGTCCATGTATTCAATCTAGTCACTGAACAGAGTTGAAGCGAAGCGTTCAACATACGATATACATACGCTTGAAGACAAATGACGTCGGTCCTCTAGATCTCAGCGGCGACCTTCAAGAATTTTCAGATGCAACGCCACAGAAGGCAGCTTAGAACGCAACCTATCTCACGCGACGCCACATCTTTTATCTGGAAAATATTCATCGGCGGTGTATGCGCAAGGAATAGAAGCGATCTCACCCATTCTCCCCGTGAGCGCAAGAAATCCGGCAAAGGAATGGAGTATCCCACCGCACTTACGCTGAAGCCCGGGATGGCATCAGAATTGGAGCACACCAGGCCGTTATTTTTGCAACCCATATGACAGCGCTAAATCTATAGAAGTGCGACTCCGTTCCATCTATCCACCCGCACAGATAATCTATTTTCTATTCAAAATCTTGGGGAAGGTTGAACATGTGTTCCCTCTCCCTCCAGAATTAGCACAGCATTTTCCACGGCTGAAACAGTGGTATGGTCTTTGGGTCTGTACGATGGTACGATGTGCTGGCATTTGCAACCGATGTGCTTCGAAATGAGAGATAAATATGTGATTAACGTCATGGGTGCGCTGAATTGTTTTGTAGTATGTATATGTAGATCTTCTGAGAGACACTTCGTACGACGCCTTGGACTTTTGAGACCCAGTCCAAACCAAAACATGTCAGTTCACAGACTTTGGATCGAGCTTGGATGGGTTAAAGATGTTTTAATTATATCTATCGAACTCCAATCGTTGAAAGGGAATGAACTACTCACCGATTTGCTATCGGTAGGTGTAAATGATAAAGATAAGTTCTGCTTATCAGTTAAAGTTATCCGTGATCTCATTGCGTAAGCCGTATGTTTTAGTGATCCGGACACCCAACTCACAGAAATGGGATTGCAAAGAACGATAGGGATAGGTGACGGCCGCGGTATGATAGAGGTCATTAATGGTCATATTCACGTTATTCGACGCAACGACCTAGGCTAAAACTGAACGCTCACAATCACAGTCGCGTGCGCGCCTCGAATAAAAACGCCGTACAGATCATCAAAGTTTGCCATTCTGGTTTTACACCCTTACCTTGCCTAAAACGTCAGCACATCACAGCTGCTTGGAATGACATTTGCTAATTGCAGTGCCACCACCAGAGCTCACGAGAGCTGATGTCGCACCCCGGCTTTTTATTTTCAGATGCCTTGAACACCGGGGTCGGTGACGTACGGTGTTCTCCAGAAACCACCACTGAGAATTGTGGTCAAGGTAACATAAAGAGAGAAGCGTTTAACTTGAGACAGAAGTCAAGAAGATGGTAACCTCTCTTCGAACTCGAAGATATCTTCCTAACGGATGTCATTCAAGACGCCGTCCGTAAATATACCTTGAATTTTTTTCTTCCTGAGACTTTGGGCGATAGGACATCGGTCGGGAAAGATACACATTTAAGGTTTTATCCCAAATTTAGATCGTGCAGTGACAACGACAATGTCATGAGTGCCCGGCGAGGGCGGTATTTATCAGTCGGGCAGCATGGGTTAATTCAAATCAATAGCAGTAGCCGAGCACTCTTGCAGAGCAGCTTAAAAGTAGACAACCCTGCACATGCATCTGTCTTTCCACCTTGATTTCTGGGCAGGTATTTCCATACGCAGACTCCTAGAATAAAGAAGAAGACGCCCGAACCAGCGAGGAAATATGATACTTATATTTAAACAGAAGAAAAATCGTATTGCCCCATCGCCCAGTCAATGATCGGTCGATCTCAGCGAACAATCACCCGAGGAGAGCAGCAACAAATAACCCAGCCAAGCAACGGCAAGTCATGAAGCGCATAGTCACCCTCGATTCCTGCCTCGAGTACCACGGAGTATTACGGCATGGCGCAGAGAGAGACGACCTTGAAGAGAAGGAAAAATTACTGTTCGTGCGATCAAAATAGGCGGCGCACGAACCAACCCAGTGCCCGAGAGGTCTTGAGTCGTCGTAACAGTATTCTGGGGTGCATATTACTATCTCATTCGAGGCGTAGCGCCGCGCCCTGTCAATATTCGACGCCTTTCTCATCGAGACCTTTAATTTCCGCAGCCAAGCATAAATCGCCCATCCAACTAACGCGGGAGTGGAAGGAGAAGGAGCACCCATCGGCGCGCCAGATACCTATCAGCGCGCAATGCTGCGGCTCCTGCGGCTTTTGTGAATCTACTTTCCAAAAGAAAACGCAGCGAAGAAGCCCTGAGTCCACGCATGGGCGACGAGATGGCTGTCCAACCTAACCAACATCTCGGCTTGGGCGAGGGAGAGCAGGCGGAATGATTATGGTCTGGTGTCGTCTCCGGAAAAGGAAGACTAGTGTCCGTGCCCATGCGCAGAGCACACGTACAGTGCGTTCCACGCGCGCTTCGTGATCGGAGAGCGAAGCAGCGGCGACGGCCACGCACCCACTCATGACGAGGGATGCCTATCATCACCAGCATCATCCATCCATCCATCGACTGCCCAAACGCTATACAGAAAAGCCCATGATTACCTCTGCTTCCTCGGGAGATGCAAACATCGAAGCCGAACCTCAGAGCTGTCTAGTCTAATTCATCAAATTAAAAGACGGAGGCCGTTGGTGTTTTTTTGCCATAATGGGCAGGATTCGCGAAGGTGATCGCAGTTAAGACTCTTTCTCGTCAAAGCACAGAGTCCCTTCCTTGCTCTCGCTGCGGCCGAAGATGCAAGAACGAGGTCTAGGGTGTGTGTGGCGTGCGTCCTCTAGAACGACAGCGGACAACGGCCGAAGTCAACTTCCGAGGGATCCAGATTTCACATTGTGTGCCATTCCAAGGGGTTTCCAGTGACGTTAGCACAGTGAAAAAAATCAGAGACGCCGTAGAGCAAGAGACGTAAAGCCAGAATAGTCCAATGACCGATCCGAAATAAGAAAAAATGAGTTCCTGAATACACCCCCAATCGTCTGATATATAGAAGTCACGTTTTTTGATTTTATGGAGAATATATTCTCGCTCCACATGAATTATATATGGAGCCAGCTCTATATCAGCCGTAAGAATTGATGTCAAATTTGGTGGTTGGCATATGTTAAAACGCGATGATTATGTAGCAAGAAGAGTGATTTTCAGACTTTTTTCAACTCAATACACAGATTAAAAACCAGCTCAGTCACAGCTGAAGAACCCGAGTGTCAAATTGACTGATTTCCATGTATTTACACAGAATATCTATGTAACAAAATTGGTATTGTACATGTTTTTTTCCATTCACCATCCAGATTTCCATTCAGCCGAATTGGCGCTAAGATGAATCATCTATTTTCCACGTGATTATACATGTAGGAGTTATGCAGCAAGATTTTAGATATCACAGGAAATTGATGCTCATTAATGCTAATGCGATTTTATATGGACTCGTGATTCGATAACAGTTGTCAATAAATGTGATAAGATAACGCTCTATATTATGTTAACAAATTTCTTCAACCAAGCAACTATACGTATACACGCCCATGGATGTTTCTCCAAACGAGCAATTTTCTCATTCAATACTTCTTCCTTTCTCTTCCACACTTCCCTTTCCTGGAAGAGAATATCATCTTTTTGTCTCAGTTGCTGTTTCAAATATTCATTTTCTTTAACCCAAGAATATGCACATTCATCATGAGAGTGTTGGAGTATATGGTTTAAGGTATATTCAAGAAGTGATAGTTGAAAGCATATAAAATTGACAGAAGTTGAATTTGGGAGATTTACAGTAACGTCAAAGGAAGATGCAAGTATATTCATAAAAGTTTGAATAGGGTAGGGGGGAGAAAACAATAGAAGCAGGTCAGTGAATTAAGATTAACTCAAAGGTGAGTGAAATATTTCTTACCACCGAAGTACGAATAGACGATTTTGGGCCCGTTGACAGTGATAAATTGGGCCCCATTCACAGAGCATCCGTCTCCAACGAGCGTGGAATCTTCAAAGGTGCCACCGTTGATCACAATATCTATCTAACTTTGTGAGCGAAGGCCAAAGCAATAACGTGAAAATCTACTATTGCAGGAGAAATGGGACCCCAGAAAGTCGCCGCCATTTATTACCAAACCTATCTCGAAGGTTAACAAAAAAGAGGAGAAAGGCGGTAACACACTCACTGTCTAATTCAGAAGGCAATAAGGTAGTCGACACAGGGGTGGGGTTTATCGGTGTGTCTACACCTAGGAAGATCAGGTTGTAGAGCAGACGGTACCAGTAGCTACTTACCTTCAATTCCGGTAATGTTTATGAAAGCCCCTCCTACAAATCGACATAGGTATATCACTCGAGCACGACCTCAAAAACCTTACCTTGTTCCGACGATGCGATATCTATTACACGCGATTGATGATGTTTCTAAACGAAAGAGAGCGCAGGATTGGACATACCAAAATCATCGATGATAGTATTTGTAGTTCTTTGCATGTTGTAGGTCTTATTGAGCAAGAAAGGGCGTAGACAATGAAGGTACGATTGACGATGGTGTGAGCGCAAGACAGAGAGCAATGAGGTCTAAAATTAGATTTCCAAATATGATTATACTAGCGCCCATTCTACCAACACTTACGAGCGTGTCACTCTTCAACGGTATGATTATTTCAACGTACCCATTACTTGAGACTAGCGGATTGGGTAGGATGCATTCTGGGCGGGGGTGACCGAGGCTGTCTTTGCTCCAAAATCCGGACACGGCGGACATGCGCGGCGTCGACGCGTTCCACATGCACAAGGGTGATAAATATGCTGTTCTCAATCGCGGCCCATTCATAGCGCTTCTCCTCCGGCGCGAGCGTCTGCAGCACCGATTGCACGGCATGTACAGCTCGCGCACGTTGTCCAAGTTCTTGAGCCGTCCCGAGCCCTCAATCAAACGATAGATGTCAAAGATCGCGGGAGCCACGCCTTTCTTTAATCCGTTCTCGAACAGCGTGTACGCCTTTTCCAGCGCCGCGGGGAGCGCGGTACCAGTCGGAGGGCTAAGCGCCTTGAAGATCGCCTGCGAGAGGTACGCATCCGTCTGGAGCTGCTAGAGCTCCTCCAATGGAGCAAGCTGCGCCTCTACTGGGTTAAGCATATCTGCTGCCTGCACCACCGCGTTCTTCAACACTCAATACCCAAGCTCATCATACCGCTGCGCCGTCTCCAGATACGCGGGACCGTAGCTTGCTAACAATTCCTGGCGCGCTTCGGGGTCTAGAACTCGGTCGACTGCACTGATAACCCGTTGCCGTGCGTCGCCGCTCAAAGACTCGAACCATGCGCCCTGGGCCTGGAAGTTCTCGAGTAGCGACAGCATACCAGGGAAAACGAGGCCTGTAGTCTGGGGGAGGACGGCGAGGTTTCCGTCAAGCGCGTTGATCTCGAAGTACGAAGCATAGGTGAGCAGGATGTCCCAATCCTCTGGGGAGAGAGCGCCTGGTGACCGAGGCTACCGTTGTTCTTGGGCAGGCCGTATGCATTCAGCAGATCGTGCTTGAGTTCGAGTTGGAAGGCAAGGCAGGCGACGAGCAAAGCGGAGATGAAGGAGAGATTGCTAGTGTCTGCATACACAGCATTGTACACCCGTTCGATGAAAGCTTGCGTCTTGCTCGCGACTGCTTCGCAGCCACAAGATGAGGAGCGTTGGACTGGGAGACCTTTCCGCTAGCGAAGTACTCAACCGTGCGATCGTAGTAGACCCTGCTCGCCAAATTAAGCTCACCAAGCGCGATGAGCTCACCGGCGACCATCCTGGACAGCTTGTTCAATGGAATCGGCTGGTCGGCTGTACGGGTTTCCTCCAAATCCTACAGAAGGTATTTGAGCACCTCGATTTCTGTCTCACGATCGACATTCCCGTTCTTGATGTGTTCGAGGTTCGCCGTGTAGAAGATGAGTCAGATTGTCCTTGAGATAGCGATGTTGTCCTGGACATGTACACCTTGAACAACCTATTGAGATCCTCTATTTGTCACTTTTCCGCAAGCGCGTCGAGCAGAACCACACGTAACCATCCGGACGCATGACAACTCCAGAGAGGCCCTGGAAAGGGTCCGCGAGAGTCGCCCGCTGCGATAACAGCTTGTCGAACCATGACAGCGCAGACGTGATATCGCCATTTTGCAAAAAAACCGTCAGTAAAAGTGCTGAATATGGACAAAGTCGGGATGAACATGCCGGCTGCGGTCAAGTTTTCACCGGCCTCCGAGCGCAGAACCTAGTCAACAAGTTCAATAGCCCTTTTTCCGGAGCACCAGAGCGGAAGCAAGTTTCAATCATGGTGTTCTAAACCATAATCTGGGCTTGACAACCGGTGTGTGCCAGTGACGCTGGTTACCTTGCCAATCCGTTGGGTGTGCCTGCTTCAAGGAACGACTTGAAGATCCCTGCCTGTTCGATCTGGCCGTTGTTCGAGGACACGAGGATGAGGTAGCGATAGACCGGGATGGCGATAGGGATCTGCAATGAAAGTTGCACGAAGATTTGGGTGGCCGCGTGCATGTCGCTGTGGTTCGCAGCGCAGCTCATCAGACTCACGAATGTGCCCAGTTGCAGTTGGCCCTTGCCGCCGAAGGCTAGGTGGTAAGGAAAGAGAAATCTTAGGATCAGTGATCGATGATAGCTTCACCATGACGTCTTGGTTACTGTCCGACTGGGTCACATGTCACAATTCATATGAACCACTTGCTCAATATCTTGGTTCTGAAAAAAGATCATCAAACGACAACAACTTTGAGTAAATTGGAATGTGACACAGAGTAAGTACTGAAAATACACAGTGAGAAGATAAGGATATTTGTTTGATTGTGCCATATATTAGGTGGAGAATCATCAAGGCAGTCAGAGGTCCGCAACAGCGACACAGAGAAAGATTGTGTAGCCTGTTTACAAATCATATGGTGGAGGTGAAGCAATAAATAGTGTAAATCAGGGATATTGGAAGGAGAACATTGTTGAACATGCTGTGATAAAAACCCATAAAACTGTTAAATTAGAATTCCTAACGACAAGTAATGATGCGGGAGATATAATCAATTGGACAG
>MU155277.1:42967-79737 GCA_015484465.1 Pholiota conissans
AAAAAGTCCATTTGCTTGAGATGCAGATGTGGCATAATTATCGAAATGCAAATAAGGCAATGCTTGCGAACATGTCAGAGATGTATGGGCCATTTCTCATTTCAACCTGCATGACTTGGTGGGAGGGTGCGTTGAACATCCAGCTTCGTTTCTTCATTAGACCTATGACTATCCACTGAAGCTCTCTCTGAGCCTGATGAATTAAAACGCTGCCCATATGTGCCTTCAGCCTTGACTGCATTCATGAAACTTGAGAGGTCGCTCTTCAATATCTTTGCGTACGTTTCTGTCAATCCTCGGACGGTGTTCTCCGGAGTCCACGGTGGTAGAGAGCACTGTGAAATGGAGCCGTGTTGGCCACGTACAGTGAACTTCGGAACCTTAGAGCCCGTTATAGACGAGAGATAAGAGTAGCAAATTGGGCAGCAAAGTTTCGATATTCCGATGATACGCTCATAGTTCTACCATTAACAACATGAGTCAGAGATCAGATGACAAAAACAAAGGAGAGGAACATATCACCTTCAGATCTGATGTCCGGTCCGCTATCACCTTTTCTTTGTAAGTAGGATAATCTGAGTAGATCTTCGCACAATTGGGGAGGAGGCTGGCAAGACAGGTTTCGCAATGAATTGTACCTTTGAATGTGTTGTTGGAAATGTTTTTGAAGAAACTGATTGCCCGCTGTGGAAGAAGTCCCTCAGACTCTGATTCCTTAGAACGGAGTTCTAACAATTTTTCCTCCAGCTTGTCAAGATCTGGACCGAGCGTCTGGTACGTCGAAGGGTCCGCTTTTCCTTCTCCTGTTCCTTCCTTTTCCTCGTTGTATTTGTCGAGGGCAGGAGAAATTCTTTCGACCAACGTCACAATCTCTTCATTAGTGGATTCCGCGAGCGAACTGATGATGTTGGTTTTTATTACTTGCCCCAGCTTGTATTGTTTTATGCAGGTGCGGACTTTGTCAAAAACCGTTTTTAAGTTCCATATATCCAAACCGGCGGTCATGAAGCTGTTTATTTGGTCGTTGCTGTAAACGATATTTGGATCGTATTGACGTGGAAGTAATGACTCGATGCCCTTCCAGTCAGATAGTGTCGTCTTCGCAGTTGGAGCAACAAGAATTTTGACGGTAATGCGATTGTATTTATTCTGTTGCAGATGTCGAATAACCATGTCAAATGCGTCGAAATGACTGATAATTAGCTGCAAACAGCCTGCGTAAGATTCCAAAAGAGTCTTTCCATCGAGCGACATGGCCATGCCGATATCAGTGTCCCCTTCCCCCGGAATTAGTTTGCTGAAGATGGGACGGTGGTCGACAAGGCTGTTCTGAATGTTTATGAGATGCATTTGTAATGCATGACTCCTAGACAGTCTCCAAAGCGCATAGCCGTTTCGCTGGAGGTGGCCGACTTCAGTCATGAATTTCTTATGATCAAGCGTATGTTTGCTCATTTCATCCAGGGCCACCAGATTGTTCTTGACGCGTTCAAGGAACTCCGTTAACATTGCATGAAACTGCACACGCGTTTCGTCGGTGTAAAGAGGTGTGTATGGCCCCTCTGAAGACGTATGTTGGATTCCTTTGTTAAGATTGTCTTCAATCCGGTGCGCTTCTTGGGCCAATCTCCGAATATCTGGAATATCCGCGTCGATAATCCCAGACATCGTTATCGAAGGATACACAATGTCTACGAGAAAACGATGTTCAAATTGACGAGCACGCGAGTTGTCTTTTGGTGCAACTTTGCTGGCCCCAGACAAGGAAGGGATGTGATCGATAGAGGCCAAAGTCTTGATGAAAGATTGGAACGTTGTCACCCGACGTAAAATCCGCTTGTAAGATGACGCAACAGTGTATTTTTGGAGGTTGTCGCGTAAGTCTGCATCCTCTCGAGTAATCGGTAGAGCACCCGCCAAAAGCCATAAATGCGTCGGGAAGTTTAGATTAATCCTTTTAAAGCCCTGCTCGTGAGCATATGCATTGCAAAAATAATTTGCTATGCAGTTACCATTCTTGCTTGATGAGTGCTTCCAGATATGTTTTGACATCCCTCCCGTTCAGATTGTTCGGCTCTGATACTGAGATGATTGTCGGTACTTCTGCCACTTTGTCCTCAGTCTGTGGATTCTTCGTGGTTATCAACGACCATAATTTATCCGCCAAATCTTTTAGTCTGCAAACGAAGCTCTG
Organism: Pholiota conissans; assembly: GCA_015484465.1. Classification (NCBI taxonomy): domain Eukaryota; kingdom Fungi; phylum Basidiomycota; class Agaricomycetes; order Agaricales; family Strophariaceae; genus Pholiota; species Pholiota conissans. The sequence continues at coordinate 45,162 of MU155277.1, forward strand.
GTCAACAGGCAGCTCATTAATACAAGATATAATGCGCAACTCCTGGTCCGGGGGAGGCGTAGAAGAGGTATCAACCGCCATCGCAGCAACATCATGGTGCCCAACGGCCAACTGAGCAAATGCGCCTAGCGCCCTGGCAATTTCTGATTTTGAATTATCAAAGATAGTGGCAATGGCTGAGCTGCGATTGAGCAGGGACAAATATTTGGTGATAGTCCTGAATTTCGCGTGCATCAATTCACTTTCATCGCTTTGAACGCTAACTGGTTGTTCTGTAACTGGTTGTCCTGCAATGCGTTTCGCGACGTTCTTGATGGCCTCCATAACTCTGTCTTGCAGAATATAAGACTCTGGAGCTGAAAGTGCAGTTTGACTGGTGAGATGAGACTGACGAGAGAGCTGCACCGAGTAGACGGAACACTTGTCGTCAGACTTGCGTCAACAGTTATTTTTGGCTTCGCTTATGTAATTGACTTCGTAATGCACGTGACGTGACAAGCTTCAACGTCTCGATAACTGGCAGTTGATCGCTTGTCTCAAATTTTTTGTCATAATTGCTTGGAATTTGGTTTGTAATTATCAACAAGTCATAGAATAGCAATAAAAGCTAATAAAATAAACTAGAAAAGTTGAATTCGCATTGAAAGTTAGATATGCAAACATATAATTTAGAAGTTCGAAGAATAAAGAGCTTATAATACATATATACATAAGCCATGCGCAACTCAATAGTAAATGGAAGGTTTTTTACCTCCTAATTATGAGTAAGACAATCTTGTCCCCTTTCACATAAAAGAACTGACCTCCAGTCACAGAGAACTTGTCTCCAACGAGTGAGAATCGCCGAAGATACCTCTATTTATATCGATATCTATCTCCAAGGTGAGCAAAACCCAAGAAACGAGTGGAAAACTTACCGTTACAGAAGATTCGGCCCTTTGAAAGGCACCGCCATTCACATCTATCTGGAATGTAAGCAGAAAAGTAAAGTAAAGAAACCGTACGCTCAACGGCAAGGATTGGAAAAGCCATCGTGAGGGTGGGGTTGGTTGGTGTGTTCATATCCGGGAGGAAGATCAGCTTGTAGAAAAGATGTTGGTAGTATCTACTTGCCTTGATTCTCAGTAACACATTCCCCGAGTGTCCTTGACTGACTGATGTGAGTTATACTATACTTGAACACGACCTCATATACACCAAGCACATGGAATCTTTGGCTATTGACAAAGTTAGAAAATGAGTGAAGAGGGCAGAAGCGTGGAATGGCGGAGAGAACGTTGACGGTGAGGAAGAAATGCTCTTTAAATCTCGCAATCATTCTCGCTGAAGAATTCGACCAAACAAAGACAAAGCGTTGAGGCCTCTCCAATCTATCATCTCTAGCATCTCAAGTACAGTAGTCCGCTACATTATCTTAGTCTGACACCAATTTATATCACAGACCATTGGTACAAGTAACGTAGAGTGATTTTTTATGTCTTTTTCCGCAATGGCGACCCCTCATTAAGAGTCCTCCTCAACTTCTGGGACTCTTTGGTAGACAGGTCCGATGCTCGTGGCTTGTGGTTGCGCATTTTACAGGGCGAGACAGGATCAAAGTAAGACCGAGGACGGACGCGTGTCAACAAACCGGATACAGGTATCTTTGAATACCTCGTAAGTTGGGTACTCTTTCTGCTCAGGATATTACCCACCGACATAGCGCCGCACCATGATGAGACTCGTCTCGACACCCTGGAATTGTGAGGTATGTTCCGCACGAAATACAACATCATCTCCAACATGAGAGTGCGACACTGCCAGAATCGACGCTCTGTTTGCACAGTTTTGAGCCAATCAGGCGCGTGTTTGTCGCGGAGGTCTCCCTCATACTTGTCAATAACCACGCCAGGACTCTGCCAATAATGCATTAAGTAGTTGGTGGTTGGAGGGACCCGAACACGGAGCATGAGCGTGAATTCGCTAGAATTCTAAATGGCACCCTCAAACAAATGAGAAGTTGGGGACACCCAGCCGGGATTGATCAGGTGCTCACCTCCTTGTGTATGACGTTCAAAATACACTCAACATCGTCCTGCCACAAGGGATAGTCAAGATATGGGCCACGCTTGTGTGGGTTGGCGGTGGGTGCGTTGGTCCTCGTCTTCTCGTTGTCAATCCACTCGTCGATAGTTCGAGGGAAGCCACACTTCTTTCGGTATGCCGCCTTATCGTCATACGACATCCCTTTGGTTCGAATTTGGATGATTGGGTAGAAGTCGTCATTGCAGAGGCCGATGTGCATATTGGGCTGAGTTATGTTGATGGCAATGAGACGGAACAGCAGTCTTACGCGGTGTCTTGTGGCCAGAGCACGAAAGAAGGTGTTGTATAGAACACACAGTTGTAAAATTCGAAATATGGGTTTATATATCACATTCGAGTCATATAGTGGAGTTGAAAGTTGTGACTCGTGCTTTGATATAAGGAAGTGACAGACATTCATTGGACTCCTGTAATATATTGGTCAATAACCACGGTAAGGCTGTGCCTGTGGTACATCAGGAATCCGGTGGTTGGAGGGACGCGAGCATGCAGTATCAGCGTGAATTCGTCGGGGTTTCCTTCGCTGAGTCCCTGGCGAATGGCGAGTACAGTGCTTGATTTTCACGTTTTTCAAAACTCACCTTCTTGCACCTAATATTTAATATACATTCTACATTGTCCTGGTATAATGGATATTCGCCAGTCAGGCCACGATTGTGTGGATTAGCGGTGGGTGCCTCGGTATGCATTTTTCCTTCCGCAATCCACTCGTCGATGATGCTCAGGGAGCTATGCTCAACGCGATATGCAGCTTTTTTGTTACAGGTCATCCATTTTGTTTTCCTTTCAATAGACATTTAATACATTCCAATTAAGCGATTGGACAACCTTGATCACCTTGATCCATTAAGAGTTTCGAAATACTTCAACGCATCAACAGCTCCAACATATTCTGGTTTCTCGATGGCGGGGAGGGTGGGAACGGCGACCTCGCGATCATCTTTACTGTCATTGGAAGAATTCCAGTTGCGTGTCAAATACACGACCAAATTCTTGAACGAGAATGCGGAGGCCCCATCGCTGACTGTATCCGTGGCAGAGTGCTTATCAACAGAAGGATCAGAAAGGCAGCAAATAATGCGCAACTCGCCATCATCCCATCCAATGTTTGTTGCAAGCGAACAGACGTCATGTTCGCGAACGGTTACGTGAGCCATGGCATCCTGGATCCGCAACATTCGGCGCTCCGCAGAAGTCATGCTATCTGAGTAATCTTTGACTGCAATATTTTTACGACGGAGAGCTGGCTCATGAGTACCGTCATCGTCCGAGTCGCTTGGTGGTCCCTGTCATAAGCGGGTGAAGGCATATTTGTGTTGCAGGGACGCCGCGAAGAGTTTCAAGTGCGATATCAATATCCGATGAATGAGGAATGCAGCAAACCAATTTACGACAGCTTTCCCTAATAAATCCGATTATGTAAGCTAATCGTAGTCGTCAGAGGTAGCTTACATTATAGATTCCCATGTCATGAATATCCGAACATTGACGCGCCCACGTGGGCGCTATGGCACTGACTCAATTATCGCAAAATGCATTTTTCTCTCTATTTGGATTCGCAAGAGATGATAAGATGGGAAAAGGACGCAAGCCACAAAATGAGTGGCCAACGTGTACGTTTTAAAGTTTATCATCGCGCAGCCCAACTGAAAATATATCATAGCCGTAGAAATTTCTGCGGACGGTCTCAAAGCCCGATGCACTGTATGTCTGTTGGCGCGCACACAAAATGGCGGCGGATGGATCAACAAGGGCAGCGTGGCCAATCATTTAAAGTCCGAAAACCATATCAATGCGTTCGAGGCGCTCAAAATCAAAGAATCGGTCCAGAAAGCTGTAGAGCGGGCTACAGAAGAGGAAAAAGCAATCGAAAGGGACATGGATTTCATGATATTGTCGTCAACAATGCAACTGGAAGTCACTGAAAATGCACGCGCTCCTCGGCGAAGTGAAGAAGAGCAAGAGATGTGGCACCACTATGCGCTTGGCAATGAAACCTTTGATGCTGGAATCGACCATACACTTGCTGTAGTGGAAGAGAGGAAGCGGCTGCAGAGAGAAGCTTCTGAGTTCGATCTTTGGCATGGCGCAGACTTTGTCAAAGCAGGGCTAAATGATTCTGGGCTCATTCTGGATAACCTGGAACAAGACGATATCTTAGCTGAAATAATACGGAATGCGGGTAATAGTACTCCAATTATTTTGTACCGTTTCGTATACATTCAAATGTTTATCGCTTCTAGGCCTCAATGCATCTGATGCAGCAGAAATTATGCAGGGACCGCATGAAAGAAACCATGACAATGCTTGGGCACCCTATGAATCCAAGATGGTGAGTAGACTATAGCTATTGAGCGTCTCAATGCATGCTCAATGATAGAATTTGTTCCAAAACAGATCCTTCTTCTCGACATTTTAGACAATCTTCCTAGAATGCGAGTCTCTGACTCGCTCATGAATGTATTTCTGTGGGTACTCCGTGAAGGTGGCGCTCGCGATGTCCCTTCGTTATACCATCTTCGTCAAGTACAGGCATCGCTTCGGAAGTCAAAAGGTATACCTACGACACAGCATAAATCTCCGAAAGGCAATATCTATTCTATGAATGATCCGTGTGCTTTAGTCGCCATGGTGTGTATAGTATACAGCAATCCAAACTCTCTCGATGACTGATGCATTTGCTTCATTAGGACTGGGCCAATCCTGCAGTCTGCGATTATATCCGTCGTTACCCAGTGATTCCCCGGAATGGAGTCATATCTGAGGTTTACCATGCACAGAAATGGAGGAAGGATATCGATCCTCACACCTTGAGCCCTATGTACGATGCTGGCAACTGCCATTACTACATCGACGAACTGGCGCGGTTGAATAATGGCACTTTCGTCATACCAGTGCGGTGGTTAGAAGACGAGGATAGGAAGGTTTACGCAGATGCATATTCTGTCACGATTGATCAACAAGTACGTAATTCAACACATAAGCTCGTCCCAATAACACTCAATCGTTAACCGCCTTGCAGGGTGTTGCAGACGTAATTGATAATGAAACAATCTTGTTAGAGGCATCTGATTTGCGGGATAATTTTCTGCATCTGAAGGACAGAGGTTTGCTACCTTCCTGGACCCGTAAGTTTCATATATTCACTCTGTTTATCGAAGACTGCTTATGGGGAGTATTAGAGAAAACCCTGGAATCAGGACATCCAGCACGTATGCCTAATCCAGACCGCGCATTAGCAGAGGGAGATCCGCTATATACTAGCTGGATAGACGTCTTCGGTGATGATGTATCTGGAAACCGATCAAAGTGCTGGAATAAACACTGGAATATTTACATCAGTCACCGAAACCTGCCCCGGAAACTTCTACAACAAGAGTTCCATACACACTTCGTATCAACCTCACCCGTGGCTAGTATTACCGAGCAATTCCATGGCGTGAAGAAAGTTATCATGCAGGTTTGAATTAATTTTATGACGTTCTCAAGTATTGATTGTTTAATAGGTCAACTCATACAAATCCCATCAAAGTGCGACACGGGACGTCAGGGGCACAGATACGGTTTAGAATAAATGTCAACTGTGGGCCAGGGGACAACCCTATTCAAAGCGAGGTCTGCGGTCACATTGGTGGGAATGGAAACCAATTATGCAGAAAATGCCATGCTGGTGGAACGCACGAAGTCAAGGAATCCGATGAGGGATTCCATAGTCTCTTTGAGGTGGGTAAGATCGATTATATCCATTCTAACCTATTGAATCAAAGTAATCAGCCTGGTCATGGTCGTTCTGCTCAAGAAATTATCGATGATATTCAGTATCAGATCCGATTGGCTTGTCTGGGTGTCGCCCAAAATGTACACAATCATCAGACAATGACTGGTATCAAAGATAGTTACACCCAGTATTGGATCGACTACCTAATTGAGCAGGCACGAATACTGCGTAAGGAACACCACGAATGGACTCCAGCTGATATTCAGAACAAACTGCTTCTCTGGGTGCAGCAGAACGAAAATGAGATCTATAATCCATTCTTGAAATTGCCTGGTGCGTCTTTCTCCTAGTATTTTACTGTCGATATTTAATTTTGATAATCAATAGGGTTTGATGCTGCGGTTGATACACCAGTTGAAATCCTTCATACCATTCTTCTGGGTATTGTGAAGTACCTCTGGCATGGCTCGCATACTTCCTGGACAGCCAGTCAGAAGGAAACATACGCTATTCGTCTGCAATCAACTGATACGTCCGGGCTTTCTATCCACGCTATTCGAGCCAATTACATTATGCAGTACGCCAATTCTCTCATTGGCCGGCAGTTCAAAACAATTGCGCAGGTCAATGTATTTCATGTTTACAACCTAGTCGACGCTACCCGATTTCTTCTCACTAAAGCGGTAGGAGAACTCGCAGCACTCTTGTGGATGCCGGAAATATCAAATATGGAAGAATATCTTGTATGTGTGATATACAGTATTGTCCTGATGAGTTTCTTATCAATCTCTCCACAGTCCGATGTTGACATTGCTGCTGCGAATGTGCTTGACCTATTCGCCCTGATTGACCCATCCAAGATGACATGCAAGATGAAACTACATCTTCTTGTACACTTGAAAGAAGATATCTTGCGTTTTGGACCCCTGGTAGGGGTCATATCGGAGTGTTTCGAGTGTTTCAATGCTATCTTCAGATTCTGTTCTATTTACTCAAATCATCTGGCTCCAAGTCGAGACATAGCCTTTCAGTTGGCCAGTCAAGAATCATTGAAATATCGTCTGACTGGTGGTTGGTGGCAGGCTGACGACGGAAAATGGAAAAGGCCAGGGCCTTCTGTGTGCGACTTTATTCACAAGCATCCAAGACTTAGAGCTCTGGTAGGGTGGATCGATAATGGAAAGCCCATCAATGGTAGATTTCGATTCATTATTTACAACTCAGCTCTCTCATGAAGTCTAGGTTCTGTTAGGTTAAAACCTGTGAAGCGATTTGCTAGTCGAAAGATGGAGAGCCGAGTGTACATTCCGTGGATACAGACACAAGGAGCCAAGGCAGTAAATTCTGCAGAAGATGAAAATTCACAATGGGCAGAATGTCAATCTGTGATCGCAAGATCTGGAGAAACGTGTTCATTGGGAGCATGGGTTTTCGCAACGTCGCCATTCAATGTAAGTTGAAGGTATATTTGTGAGCGTAGCTATTTACTCATTCAACACTTCATTGAGGACAAACAATCCATCACTGGTCGTACTGTTGAAATCCTGTCACAGTGCGAAAGCAAACGTGCTATCATTGTGCTTGACCTTTTTGAGGTGTTGAATACTCGACATGAAATATTTGGGATGCCGATGCTTGCTCGACGCAGCGAAGAAACAAGCTATGTTATCATTCCATCCACTGTACGTGTGTATACTTTTCTAGTTAAACACTCTTTTTGAATAATGCGCCAGGATATAGAATTTCTCTTCAATGTGCAGCATGATTGCCCACTCGCAAAATGTAGCGCATCTGGCAAACAGCCGATTATTCAGGAGCGATCCGAATCAGGTGTATTCAAATCGTGTATACAACACAAACCCGTCGAACGCTTCGTGATTAATACCCATTCTTTCCACAATGCACACCGCCTTCGAGCAGCCTTGCCCCGTTCACTCATTGCCCCTCTTCCCTTATATCAGCATCAGATGCGAAAGGCAAAACATGTCGAAATCGCACAAAACCTTCAAGCCACCCAGAAATCCAAACGTGAAACACGCGCAGCGCAGAAGGTGGCAAAACGAGCAAACATGACAGGAGGAGTGATACCAATGAAGCGAACGAGGTTGCAAACGGAGGCGAGGGAAAACGATGCTGAGATGGCAGATCAGGCATGAGGTACTTTGTGCTGCCTTCCGTTCTATCAACAAAATATATAAGTTCATCTTCATGACATTGAATACACGAATCTATTTGCATAGTTTAAAGCAGGGCCTAAGATGTGTGATGCAGGCAAGGATTTTATTCTTCCATAATCCGGTCACATGGTTGATAAACGTTAACAGTTTCGGAACCAATTACTTCATCTATCTTCTTACACATTAAATATCCAGCCCAGACATTCCATGAGCAGGGTGTTTGAGACGCGATTGCTTTCTTACGACTCAGATATTGGTACGTGCTCTGCCTGTTTCCCACTTCTCCATGCTGAAACAAGGTAGCAACGTCCCAGCGACGTCTGTACTCTACCATCTTGGCCGAGTTTCCATGGCATTCAGAGGCTTTGGCTTTAAGACCCGAGTCTATTCTAGCGCATTGCGAAAGTTTACCTGAGTATGAGGCGAGTCTTTCAGTGTATTGTTCCTCTTAATGACAATCTCAAATGATACGCAGTCATTTCTGTCGTCTCTGCATGCCTTTGAGGACGCACTACTCGACTTTGGTGGCAAACCATACATGAAGGAGATTAGAGGGTTATTGGGGATGAAGGTCATTGCAAACGAGAATTTGGATTCAGGCTGCTGCATTATGGCTGCGCACGAAATAACGTTGAGTCTCTTTGACTTTCAGAAGATCTGTTCTGTGTTGTGTGCATATAGATTTTTTGAAATAATTTCCCTACGTGCGCGATGCATTTCGCGAATCCCTGTCTCTACTCCAACAGCATCTATGTTTTTGCCGGGTCCACGGAGTGTTAAAGATGATCTTGATGTGAGTCCGTGATTCATGCCTAAGTATTTTGTCTCATGATTCTGTAGGCATTCTCCCGTTTGCACAATTGGCCAAAGCTAGTGAAAGATTTTCGGAGATTAGTGCAAAACGCAACCAACTCCGGCAATTCGCAGTTCCACGCATTTCCCAATCCTGTCTTCACTCTAATGCACATGGCCGCCAGGAATAACGCGGCGACGAAATATCTCGCTATCGAAGAGAATTTTCTGTTAGCCGCCATCCATATAGCTGCCATGAAGAACATTCCATTCAATGAAGGATCATTACCCGACCTCCCTGCAAACATGCCCTCTGTACCGTCCGGGTATGTGCCTTATCCCTTTCTTTGACGCCAACAATACCAACCCGAGTATAGTGGCTTCAAAGATCAGGACTCATACGACCATTTTGAACTTGAATTCAATGCATTCATCAAAAAGTGCCAGACAGAAGGGCCCCCTTCAACAGCTCATGTGGGCCCTCGTTCGCCTTTCCAGCTTGCAGTCATGATATCACCCCTTTATCTATTAGTGACGCAGCGGTTGTCAACAAAATCGTTTCATCGCCGAACTGTCATTGAGCTGGCTGCGAGTCTTGGACCCCATAGGCCATCCTGTGTCTGGGCTGTTGAAAACGTAATATGGGATGCCCTTTTTCGTCTTGCCGAGGGTCGTATTTCTGTTTGTACAGCGCTGCGTGAGTTAGTTGATTCCCTTCCCTGGTCCGACCTCGATATAGCTTCCAATTGTGAAGCTGATGGGCAATGGTTTGCACCCAAATTACGTAGGTCTCATCCCCGCTTCATTGACTTGGTCTGCTTAAAAATATATTCTATATCCATAGTATCTGGATACGATCTTTCTGTTTCTTCGCCGACATCTAACTCATCTGGGTGGAACTCGGCATCCCAATCTTCTACAATAACAGATTCAAGGTTCGTACTACGACAAGTTGCTCTTGTCCAGTTTTATGTCCAGATGGTACTTATAACCCCCCACGAATTATAGTTCCCGCAACAATGATCAAGGAAGACTACTTCATCCGTCGCCATCCATTACAGAGAGCGCATCGTCTGCTTCGCTGGTCTCTCTGAATGGCCTTTTAAATCGAGAGTCTCAGTCTCCGCCAGTGAATATACCCTTGTCACAAGGGCATGAAGATCACATTGTGAACTACAGCAAAGCAGTCGATACTGTGGATGTTTCACAAAACAGCTTTACTCAACCACAAATTTTGCCAGCTTTGTCTCCACAACCCACGTCTCCAAGTCAGTCACCAGTTCATTCTGAGATGACAGCAAATTACAGAGTGATATCTCGTGTGGAAGACCACGACAGAAATTTTGTTGCAAACGCTTCAGCAAACCAAGGACCCCCTCAAAATGACACTTTCAATTGCAGTATCGACTTCAATGTTTTAGCGCGCTCCAAACCTCATTCAAAGTGCAGCCTGGACACTCTGTCGAATTCAGACAGTAGTTTGAGTGACACAGAAAGCGATCGCGAAGAATCTACTGTTCCTCGACGGGGGGGCAATGCTCAAGATTGGGGCAACGGATCAGGTTCGTACCATGGGCCTAGTTTTATGGAATTTGGCTCGGTCTCACTTCGTACTTGCCACCTGCTACAGATCTGAATGATGGCCATTTCAATGAGCGTTCCGCAAACGGTTCGAGTTCAACTGAGGGTTTTATCAGCCCTGCTCACTATCTAGACGACCATTCTCGCGATAATAGTGAAAGCGAAAGTATCATGCGCGTAAATTCAATCACGAAAATCGCTCAAGGTTCGTTCCCTGATATGTAAATTTATTCTCAATCCTGTATACATTACACAATGCCCTACATGCAGGATCTGCGCAAACTTCAAGCGATGATAGCGATGCTGATCTGGATGACAACCTCAAGTCATATGAGAAACGCACGCGAAAAAGTCCAAATTCTAGAAAACCAATAGAATCTCGAGTAAAATCGCCAGCTGGAATGTCTACTCTCTCGGGTAGGGCAGACCGCGGCGTGAAAGGAACAAAACGTCGTCGCTCGCCTTCTCTAGTCCCTCCAGGATTGGGTTCCAAAGAAAATCCTATCGACGTGGACACAGTGGCATCGTTATTCGAGCCAATTGTCGCGAGGGAATATGTGTGCACATTTATTCTTCAAATGCTTTATTCTGACATTTCTTCGCAGGTAAAGAAGGAAAAAATAACCCTTCCTATCAAGGCAACTCCTCCAATCAAAGGAAATCGGGTTTATACGATTTATGATGCACGTGGTGAAACTTTATCGTTCACTCCAAGTTTTCATGTAAGTTGAAAAAAGCCCCAATGTCCTATTGTTGATATGTTTTGTCTAGTTCAAAGTCTATCATGAACGATTTCATCAATTTATTACCCGTGTCGAAGCATCCTATGACAATGGTCGACCACTTCATATTGCACGGCCAGACAGTTCCATTGTCAAGTCATTTACTTACGCGGAATGGAAACTATTGACACCTACCCAAATGCAGCAAGAACAGATGAATAAGAACATCATCGTCACAGGATGGCCTGACAAGGATGAAATTTTCTTCAATGAAGAAGGCTTACGGAAAGTTGCTGGCACTCCCTCAAGGCAAATTTCTATCAATGGTGAATAATATTATGGCGGTGATACCAAATAACAGACCTCACTCCGTTTATGTCTTCCAGATTATTCTATCAAGCCCTCTGCAAGCAGTTGCGGACCAACAGTCGTTAGTGGTCATGTACGAGATCTTTGGGACAATCGCAACCCTTTCGGCAGAATTCTAAATGCTTTGGATCTTCCATTGTATGATGGAAATACAGAGCCCACGGAATATGCGAGTGACCTTCATGCGTGGGGTGTGACTCGCGGTCATCATCATATTGACCAAACGACCCCATATCCAACCGACCACATGAGATGGGCTCTCGTTGGCCACGAGAACTCCATGACCTTCTTGCATATCGATTGTGAAGGTTTAAGCACGGACATAATGGTGACCGATGGTGGCAAGGCATGGGGGTTTCTTCGTGAACGTCCTGGTAATCCGCTTTCATCCGTCGACTTTTTTCTGAAGGAGAGTTTCCGCCTTGACCAGGTCTTATCCTCATCCGATTATGATTTTGAGCTCGTGGCCCTGCGACCTGGTGACAGACTGTAAGTCATTGTTCTAACGTATGGAATTCGCTGCTCACAGTCTGTCTTTGTGAAGCTTCATGATGCCTTCCCAACCGCATTTTGTGTTCGGTTATGCTCATTCAATATGCATTGGAGGGCATTATTATCTTACAAACCATATGCAAAAAACATTGCAAGGTCTCATCCACTCATTCATTTTGCACAAGTTCTTGACCAACATTTCGCATCCCACTCGCATCTTGTTGCGGCGCATGGTCCTATTTTATCATATGGGGTTACTGGAAGCTCAAATTCCCGATTCCGGTAAGCTTTCACTCTATGAATTATTGGTCTTGTCATTACATCTATCACATAGATCCCGCGGCATCTCATTTGCCAGATATCAACAGCATCGATGGTTTGATAAGTCTACTTTCAGCTTGTGTGCTTGTGATCTTGGGGAATGTCCTCGATTTCAGAACTTATCGTGCGCCGACTCAAGAAGAGTACAAGAAAGCGGACAAGAATCAGCAAATTTTGATTGACAATGAATTTAACACTATTCCAGCCAATGAACGATTTGCTATCTGTTATGCTCGGGGAGTTGCTTTACGTCTTCTCGACTGGATCCGCCACTGTTCTGTGATCACTGGTCCTGGAGGCGAAGTTATCAGTGATTTGCCGTCTGGCTTTTTTGTCCAGATTGCCCAAACTTTGCTCAAGTACAAAGAAGGTGCAAATGCTTCAAAACTCGACTTGCAGGCAAACTGTACATTGGACATGCTGGGCAAACAGGTTGACAACGTTGTAGCCATTGATCCTCACATATCTTCAATGTGGTCAGAACGACATCTCTTACCTTCTGATTCGCTTGCGCTTTCGAATCAAGATGCATATTCTATTCAGTGGCTGCCTGATGTCCAACGCAGCTGGCCAGACCTTCCACATGGCAAGTCTTGATTATTGAATATACAATGTTTACTTACAGTTTGTCTTCAGATTTCTTCCGCGATGGTATCACTGGTCTAGACGAACGCTACTTCAATTCTCAACATACCCGCCTACGTTTAGAGTCATCCCTGCTCATTCCACAATTTAAGAAAGATTCCTCCGCCAGTCAACATACCTACAAGCGTGCCAGATTGGGATGACCTTTTCGATCACATCTATTCCGTTTCTTCCCTACCTATATGAAGATGCGATCTCAATGATGATGACACCTTATTGCGTATGAATGATATTTCTGTCAAATCAAGCAAGTTCGACATTTACATGTGCAAATTACATCCTATTCAGCTCCGTGAAGCTACAGCTTCTAGGAATCAAGACCCCCGCATTGATGTTTGCGAATACGATGTAACATATTATACGCGAGTATCTGTCAACAATGAGATCTGAGTGGGACTTTGGTACATTCACCCTCACTCCAAGGTCAGTTTTCATTGAGCCCAATACCAGAGCATGGCAAGCGTTCGGACCCGGTGTTATGTCCTACGATATCGAAGCGGTGTCATTTCCGAATTTTCGTATCGGGTTATCGATCAATGATCGTTTCGCATATGGTGGATGGTCAAGGACACCTCATCACGAATAGAGAGATCGGCAGCAGCAACTTTTGCAGTGGATTCCGCGGTCACAGCTCATGGAGAGGTGGCAGAGGACGAGGTGGAGGCACTTAGCCAGGTGAATCAACTTCTGTACGCGAAGACGATAGCACGCGGCTTGCAGAGCAATTCTAGAAAATCAAGCAGCCACATAAAGCGGATGAAAACTTGGGTTTGCGAAGGTAGACTAAGGACTTTGAAAGGAGGACTGGTTGATCAACATGCACCCTGCGAGTAAGACGTGCTGCTTCATTTTTTTCTCTACTATAACACTATGCATCAAGCCACTTGTTCAAGATTGATTGGTCCTCTGGGAAAGCAGCTGTTGACTTCTACTTCATACAAGATGACGGCGATATACGGTTCAATGTACCTTCCAGTATGACCCACATTTCTACATTGCGTGCAAGCTAAGTCTGTCCAGACATATACACTCCTGTATTCTTGGTCTCGTCACTTAGGCCGGGATAGAAACTATGATTAAAAAGTGGCTCAACAAGAAGTACGAGGGACTCATCTGTCGCATCGTTCGGGACAAGAAAGAAGACCTCGAGCTCCACACCATCTCATGGGTCATCGACAATTGTATCTTTATTTTTGCTTTCGAAATACCCCAAACCTCTTGGCTGTACAACGCGACATATTACCGCTGGCTCTCGCCAACACCGTCAAACGAGACGCCATTATCAATGACGCATATTCAGAAGTCATTCGTGCTGGTGCCGATGGCTACATGGGTATTCAATTTGTAGACGAGGATGTAGAAATGTGCGGCCGCTCAGGAAAAACTACAACCTCCAGGGACCAAAACCCTCGAGAATACATCATTGATGTTCGCGATTACGAAACGACGTGTCGTATCATCTGCGAGTGGCTATCGACAATGAAATTTGAGTGGAACTCTGGTATGCAGTCATCTTTTTCTCGGCAACCGCGCATAGGCCGATGGAATCGAAATATTCCTCGAATCGGCTTCGCGAAGGATGCCGAAGACGAATACAAGAGGTACAAGAGGAGAACTTGTAGCTTGTTATGAATGAGTAATTCGGTGTGTAAATATACTACAGAATATCCTACCTCTTGCTCAATATTTCGTTTCACGTTTCCGATGCAGCGACGACTTATTACTCGTGCATGAAATACGTCCATCCATTCCTTTCTTGCTTTGCGATATTATTTCTCTGTGCCCAGGCGAGGTTCTATGAAAAGGCGCTGGAACCCTCTGCGAAACACTGCTCATGGTAAGATGATCTTATATGTTGTTTTTCCTAGTTTACTCAAGGTTGCGGCAGGTTAAGGACACTTTCCCGCATCAGAAACGTACATAAGGTGGCCATGTCGAAGCTTTAGAAGCCGGTGTTTTCAGAACTGACATCGCGACTGATTTCAACATAGTTCCTTCGGCGTGCCAACAGATGAGCATTTCTCGACTTCGACTGTTATAGCTACAAACTCATCCATTCAGCTCATTCAATAAATGTTCTCTTCAACACGCGCGAATGGACCCAATAAGCGCTTCGCAAACCTATAGCGCCAGCAGCGTTCCCAAAGCAGCTCCGTGGACCCATATCCTTGTCACAGGTTTTCCCTTACGAGATTAATAAGCCCAGCAAGTGCTGACTCCATGCCATTTCTGAGTCATTTGAGTGTAGGAGTCATTCGAGTGTAGGAGTCATTTCGAAGTATTTAATGAAAGGAGTTCATCCCCCCTTCTTGATCAATCCACCACAATGACTCCTTTGTCGAATGGATCTCCCGCTGCCTCCGTTACCGAGCCTCAAGCATCTCATTCGCGACGCCGTCCGCTTCAGAGGGAAGGAGCTATGATTTTCTCTTCCGCCGCCGAAATGGCCTTAGCAGACGCCATGTCGCGATCGAGCCCTCCCCCTGAACAGGTGTTGGGTAAAAGAAGCCATGGCCCGAACAACGAACAGGACGGCGAAGTTACCGAACCTGAGGACGAGGCTTCTGGAGCACAAACTCCAGAGGTTTCTTGCGGAAATGTCACCGCTGCTACTCTGCGGTATGCAACTCACAAGAAACTTCGTCCTGAGCAGCGCGATGAAGTTCAGGCTTTCTTACAAGTGAGTGTTTGGTATACTTGGTTCTTCTATTCTAACAAAGTTGGCCAGGATTCCGCCCTGGGCCGTCAAGCCAGGCTATTTGTTTCTATCCTGTCCATCGAAAATAAGATCGATGCATTTCGGTCGGCTGCGCCGCCCTACCAAGTTTCAGATGAACTCAAGGTACGAGTCACAACCTTGTCCTCAACATCATCAATGTGCAATTGTTTCATATAGACGAACATCAACAACTACGCCATCGCTGTTTTGCTATCTACGAACATTAGCGCTTACAAGGGCGATATCCCTCGCAATCATATACTCGTATGCAACACATATATTTAATCTCAATCTTCTGATTATCCTCTGTCTAGGATATACTCAAGCGATATCGCTTTGATTTGCCGCAAGGCATCGAACATGACTATTCAAATTGGGAGAAGATTACAGCCGCTGTCAGTTACGCACTCACACAAGCCAGGGCAAAAATAAAGAAACTTGTATGTGCATCCTCACGAAGCCAGCCTCGAGTGCTTATTTGTCATTGAATAGATACGGGATAGCATCAACGAAGATGCCAATGTATTCTCCCTCGCACAGCTCATTGTCCACGGAACATTTTGTCGCCCAACTGTTCAACTTTGTGCAAGGGTCGCACTTATGGTAAGCATTAAACATCGCTTTCTACAACTGTTGATACTACTCAAACAATGTTAGCGTGCTATCTATACAGAATGCGGTGGAGGGGAGAAGTATTGGAACCTCATCGACCAACGCCTTGCTTTCATCCGCAAAACAGCGGGGTGTAACAAGAGAGTAGTACGGTATATATCGCTTTGATCCTTTTCTGGTTTTGCAAGGATTTGCTTACATCTTGAACAGGGCATTCAGGGATATCCTCAACACTGATAGATCAACTTATGGTGTTGGTGAAGACTATGAGATAGGGGATGTCATTCCAAATGACTGGCAGCAGAAAGTTGATGATGTTATTGCGGGATCTACAGATGTCGTTGATTGATAATTGCATTTCTTATTCAATTCTTACACAATAAGCCAAGTATATAGATAGACAGCACTTCGTACTACTCAGACAACTGAGCCGTTGTAAAACATTTTAAACATATATAAATGTGGCAGAGTTCTGCTCATAAGTGCATCAAATGGCTTTACATTGAAACATAATCATATAAGCTGAGAAAGTTCTCGTTATGAGGCCACATTGGATGCATTATAGTAGAACCTGAATCTCAAAGTCGACACACCATTACCTACGGTTCATTGAGCTGCCATAATTTTTGGAAAATTTACCGCGAAATATTGGTGACCCACCTCATTAGACAGTACATAGCCATTTATCAAATAAGGCATATTGAACAGGATTACCCAGAACAGGTCAAGCTGCCAATTCTCTTGAACAGCATACCAGAAACTAAGTATTAAAAATATGTTGAATGAAATGAATACTACATTGACATCTACGAGTAACTAAGTTAGTCATTTTTGTGGACAACATCTCGGCTTGAACATATCGATGATTTGTTTAGGACGGTGCGTAGCCATGAGTTGACCAAGACAGTCTCGACGCCGCTGGCTGCCTCTGGTCCAACTGGAGGTTTTGGTGCATAATCTATTGGATTTTATATGTTAATGATCTATGTAGACGCCGCGTATCCATGAGGTGATCAAAACAGTCTCAACACTACTGACTACATTTGGTCCAGCTGAAAGTTTTGATGCACATTGCATTGGATTATATGAGTTAATGATCTGTGTAGACAGTGCGTAGCCATAAGTTGATCAAGATAGTTTCGACGCTGCTGACTACATTTGCCCTAGCTGGAAGTTTTGATGTACACCCTATTATATCATATGTGTCGGCGACTTCCCCTGTTGACACCGTGTCCAAATCTATTTTGAATCTGGCGGCGCCGTTCCCGTCACGTCGACACCGTCATCCAAAAATACACCAGTTGCGTGTGAACTTCACGGCACAAAAACGTTTCGGCAAAATGGCGGTGTAGGGTAAACCATTCGAACAAATATCGCATCAACCGATCGTTCAATTGATAAATCCACAGGGCCAGAGCGCTGATACGCTGATGGATGCGCAGTATAGACAGGCGTCTTCTAACATATCATGCACATTTGATAAGTAAGTAAAAAAAAATGTGACAGCGTGGAAGGGTAGCCTACATACATACCTCGCGTATCACCTTTTCTGCGATCTATCCACCCCAGCCTATTTGTTTGCATGTCTTTCGGAGGGTTCTGGTCATGTAAAAACACAAGAACAACTCTTAGTGGAGAAAACTAACTCCATAAACCGTGACGAGTAGCCCCACAGGCCATCTCCAAAAAGCTTCAGGCATTTAGTGTGTTCGCGTATCACGAGCAGCCGTATAGAATACTAGCAGCTCGACTTGGATTCCACGATCTCAAACCGGGCGAGGGATGAGACACAGGCCGATGCTCATCGGGCGAAGAGCAGAATTTGCCCTGATGAATACCCCAAAAATCATGATTGAGGTGTCCTATTGACGTTTTCGCGAGAGTAAGACAATCGCATGAAACGGCTACACGCTTGCAAGGTTTACGCGCTGTGAGTCACTGTGCAAGAGCACGGATGATAATTTGAACGCCGAGATGTGATCAATTTCACGAAGGAGTTTGCGAAAACGCGCGCGGACACTGACTCGCAAAGCGCATCGTTTTACACCTATGCAAAGACCTCGATCAATAGAGTATTGGATTTTGCATTGCATAGAAGCTCGACGTACCCAACATCCCCAGTGATGGAACAATACCGGAGATACGTAAATGGATGTAACAAGTGGGCCTTCATGAAATCTATAGATGTGCCTTACGGGAGGAAAGACGCCCTTCGATTTGAAAGAACGGATATAAGTTGTCATTTCGTCAGAGCACGCAAAAAATAGAACCGTGGTCGTAAGAAAGCATACTAGGGCAGCTCGCAAGGATGCACAGAGCGGTTCATCACCGGTTCGCAGGATTGAGTGACAAGGTGAATCAGAGATCCGGATCGACAGGACTTGGTTTATAAACGTTTATGTGCTTGGCTCAGTCAAAAAGGTTTGCCTAGAATCAAGGAAGAACCTTTTGGTTCATGGCTTTCATGTGGGGATGGGACGTCGGGCGGCCCATCACTGGACGAAAGCAGCACTTTAGAGGCTCATGCGAGCGTTATGCCAGGGGCCAGAAGTATATCAGAGAGCAGAAGAGCGTGCGAGTGGGGATACATTCGCGATATTTTGGATTACGGTCTGAAGAACATCCGAGCCTCCATCCAAAAGTAACACAAAGCACTTTTCGAAGATGTGCGTAAGACTTTCGGCGCTGGTGTTCCTGGAGGAATGGCAGCTAAGCCACATCTAATATTGCTGATGCGCTGTCGGGCAAGTGACTCTTAGTCAGTCAAAGTCAAAAGTACCTTTGTAAGGTTAATAAACCACATCCTGCAGGTGGAGAGCATGGAGGAGTAAGCGAGACATGCAACCGGGTTCGGCACTCGGGCTGCTTGGCCTTATTTGGTATACACACGTGATGCATCTCGTGACGATGGCGCCTTCGCCTCGGTCAGCAAAGACAACCTGGTTCGGCGACTGGCAGCTGGGCTCCCGTACATATGCTTCCCAGACTTTCTTCCGTCCTTGCTTCTCGACTACCAACTACTCTTTCCTTTGCCTTCTTCTCATCACAAACGGCGTCCTCATCTACCCCTTCCGAGTCTCAACGCTTAAAAATGAGTGTCAAGCAATTCGTAGAGGTCCGTTTTCTGCTGTCCACTCAATGCTTGTGATTAGAACCCGCTGAACTTCTTGCGCGATTTAGGACAGTATCACCAGCAACAAGGTCGTTATCTTCTCTAAAACGTGGTGCCCATACTGCAAGAAGGTTAAGACCCTCTTCGCCGAGAAATTCCCCGACGTTCAGCCTGCAATCTACGAGTTGCGTTTGAATTCTTCGTTATCATCCACATACAGTCTTCTTATCAAGGTTTTCCGCAGGCTTGACGAGCGCGAGGAAGACGGTTCTGCAATTCAAGATTACCTATACCAGAAGACAGGTCAACGCACTGTGCCCAGCGTCTTCGTTGGTGAGTGTTGTGTTATCGTGCCATCGATTCCGTGCATTGACTCGGGCATTGCTAATACAGGCGCCACACACATCGGAGGTCGGTCCATTCGGTTGCAGTGTTGTTTTTTTATAGTTCTGACACCCTCTTTCTGCAGGGAACGATGACACCCAGGCGTCGTTCAAACAGGGGGAACTCCAGAAGCTGATCACGGCGTGAGGATATGTTGGCTCACTTGCACCGGGAACATTCATGTTAACACCATTCATCGAGAAGTAGCTCAACAACACCCCGTCTTTAAATCTAGGGTTCATAGATGTTGTCTGCTTTATATATACCAGTTGGGAGTTGTATCACATCGTTTCGTCAGTTCAGTCAATCAGTCCTGTACGTACGAGGGATCCTCGCAAAAACGGATCAAAAAAAGCTTTCCGTTGAGGGGTACTCAGAGATAAGATGTCCTTGATATTCGGCAATCTTATCTATTTCCATTCTTGGCGTGAGCGTCACGCCACGTCGCCTCTGATGTGCAACACCATCTCACTCACCAACAACATCCACGATTGCCCGACCTCCATAGCATCCAAATCCCAGCAGCGACATCAGCCGGCCTGAATCTGTAAAGAATACACCAATATGGCCCGCGCTCATCGAGTTGCTCTGACTGCGTTCATCATCACCGTCGCCTACTTCCTCACTCTCTTTGATTTCCTGTCGGTGCCGCTGCTGGACGCAGCATATGCAGAGCAGTTACTCCCAGTGGTGCGTACAATCTCGTAATTTGTGCTATGTTCGCGGTCTTACAAATCCATTCAACTTCTTTTCTTCACGTTCCGTTGAATTACTACGCATCGGACCTCTGCACACGCACCGGAAATGACTTGTTTCATCCTTATTCTTCTCCGTCCTTCCGTGGATTATATGCGCCGACACGAACCAACCAACCCCACTGCGGAATTGGAATCGAAACGACAGCTGCCGTGGTGGTTCCTCGTCTCGTTCGGCTCGTACTGTCTTTGGTCTATCGGTTTGGGCCTGGTCACACTGCGCGAATGCCCGGAAGCCTATGACGAGCTGGTAGGGGTGAGTAGTTGTATATCTCTTCTCATTCTCCTTCTTCTTTTCTCCAACCCCATCTTCTTTCTCCTTGGCTTCCCCAGATGCGTCCTGTATATCTTTATTCCGCGATGATGTGCTTTCTCTTTTCATCATGGCGTCGCCGCGGCTTCGCATCTTCTTGTTCTCGATTTATTGGATTTTTTTATTGGAACCATGACATATATTCTACCCCATATGATCACAAGTGTACCTATCTATCCGCGTTGACTTCGCGGCACATCGCTGTCTGATGCCTGTCATTCCCCGGAAAGTCCGCGTTTTCCATATCGATATCCTGACTGGCGTGGTGCTTTCGATACCGAGCTCTTGATCGAACATAACGGAAGATGATCTGCTAAGGACAGAATCCGTGTACTGTTCTGTTCCTTTTCGTTTTCTTTCTTTCGTTTCCTTTTCGTCTCCTTTCCTTACCGTCTCAGCTACCGAACGCGAATGAAACGTAGCGGTGCTTTTTTACTCCCTATCACTCATCTCCTTCGAGTATATACCTTTATCCATCTATTTTATTGTCCCCGACATGCGGCTCCACCTACCATTCGGGCTCTGCGAGCCCTCAACGATAGGCCCCTCACGCCCACCTGCCCGCCAATAGTGGCCGTTTTTCCTTTTTTGCAGAGGCGCTGATTGATGGCGGTGGTTTTATTGCGCTTTTCTTTCCTTTTTTCTTCCTTTTTTCTTTTTGTTTTCTTCTATTCGACAAACGTGTTCGGATGATGGAACTGACGCGTCATAATTTTTTTTGCGGCATGTAGGAAATCGCGGAGGCAAAGAACGAGCTGAGAACAAGGGGCGTTACGGTAGATTGATTGAATCATTGAAGATGTCTTTTTCGAAGAGTATTGTATTTTTGTCTCGCAAATTTCGTCCTGGGGGTGCTCAGGAAATGTGGGCCTCGCCCCGTCGCTTTTATCTGCCAATGGGAACCGCTGATGGACAGTATTCTTTGGAGATGCGGTTTTTTCTGTTCGAAAAGCGATATTTACGCCAATTTCATTCGCTTTTCTTCATTTAGGATGTTAAGAAACGCGAGAGCAGGATGAGAAAGGAAGGAGCGACGGCATGGTAAACTGTTCGTCGAAGGTTCCCTTCACGTATTTGTGTCAACGAAATCGACTCTGCTAACATTCGCATAACTTGCTCTTATTTATCAGCGGGACGACAAGCACTCCCGCGAAGGTGGGTCATTGTTGACTCGGTGCTATTCTTGATTTGGTGGAGTGACTCTTTTTTTCTTGACATATGTTCCCTCAAACCTGATAATAGGACCACCATTTCCATTTCCAGATGAGATAGTCAACCTTGGCCGCGCTTGATGACGAGCCTGGAAATAAGTGAGCACATAAATGCATGCGATGGCGTCTGTTTCTATGTTTGGTACGTACGTACGTACTTGCCAGATTCTATTTCGACTCCACTGCAGCTGCCAATCCGAGTTGGCCTGCCTGCCTGCCTCAGATCCCAAATTCTCACCTGGTTTTATTTTATCGACAATGGACCCTTCCTTATCGCTGCCCCAGGCCTCTTATGTGATGATCGACCTTACAGCTTACAAGTTATTACTCAGGTCATAGTTACCCAGACCTATTGCTATATTTATGCATTCATGGCCCCCGTGGAGGAACCTTCCCTCTTTTTTTTCGCGGTTCGTGTTTATGATTATGTTTAACGGGGTTGGGATGTCATTTTATGGAAGGGTATCTTTGTCATTGATCAATGGACTGATATGTTCTACAGGCCGGCCGCGCTGAGCGTCGATGTTCCCCGGTTGATACAGAGCGGCTGGTTCATGTCAACATATTGATTGATATTCAGTTTTGATGATGCGTGAGTGGTGTATGTTATAACGTATATTGAGAAGTATTGCGTTCGCTGGACTGATTTTTCTCCGGTGTAGGAAATTAGGGAGGCAAAGAATGAGTTATCGATGAGAACGAGAGGCTTTTGCTATAATCTCGAAATTTCGTCCGTTAGGTGCAGTTGGTTCTCTATTTGCAAGGGACATGCTTGACATACATCTTCCTTAAAGATCGACTCATCAATCGAAATAGCCCGAAATGTTAACGCCAAAGGTTCGATATCAGAGTCATTAAATTATATAATCGCTCCCGCGAAAGCGGACCCCAGCTCTATATTCTTTATACCTTGAATCGTTTCTGTCAGTGAGCTTTCGAAACTCATATATAGAAGATTTGATGCTTCTAGTACTTCCCTTTCTCGGACATACGTAGGCAATTTTGGCGCCGATGAGCGGGTGAACGAATGGCGTCTGTCCGTGATTATTACGCGACGCGAGCGGCGAACTCGACTATTGGAGTGGCCCATTACCCACAGGCAAGCCGTATCGACTACACCGCGGCCAATAGCTTAGATTTGGACCGTGCCAACGGTCTAGGGCTTTCGGTCAGGAAATCATCATACCCAATCCCTGCAGTTACTCACTTCGAGTTCTCACCGGTTTCTTTAACGACAATGGGCTCTTATCAGTGCAGTGATAGGCCCTGTCAATAATGCTCTGCCTATTTTTACACGCCTATGTGCGCGCAGTATGATATCAGAAAGCACTACCGACGAGGGACACACCAACAGCCCTCCCAGACGCAGCCTCACAGTTAGGGTTCTGTCAACGATGTCTAGATTGCCAGGACAATTGACTTGTGGGGTACGCGTGTTGCACCGAGTTTTTGTCATTGGATGTACTTACGGGGAAGGAGGCGCAGAGAGCGCCTCCGTGTCGCGCGCCGTGCATTGATGTAGAGTTCATGAGTTGATGCGATATACAGAACGCGAAGCTGCGTCCGATGGGTGCGTGGTTTTTTCTTTCCTTTGTGACCTTTGTGGATTGATTTCCATTGACACAGGTCTTTACTCGCCTCGCGCAGCGCCCAAGGCGGGGGTAGGTAGGGCGGGGTAGGGCAGAATATGCCGATATTCTAAAGCTACTGTCAAAGGCTGTTTTCCGTTGTTCACATACAAACTACTAAATGGCACTGACATTCAATAAAGGCCCGACTCTCGGATGTCTGTGCGCAGCCAGGGTCTGAATTTCTGGATTACCTCTGTTCTGGGACGTTGTCCGGGGAGGCGGGAGGCAGCAGAACCCATGGATCAAGGTCCAGTCTCCAGAGACCTGTATTTTATTAGAGCATTTTCTTAAGGGTCGCTATTTTTCTGGAAAATCTGGCTCTCAGAAAAATCCCACCTGCAGCCTGCAGGCCTTTCTTTTCCCATCTGCAACAAAACTTGGCGCTTGTTGTATTCCGAATTCCATTTGGTCTTAGTGAACGGTTTGCTTTGGTTTGCTTTACTTTCCCCTCGTTCATAGAGTAGATCTTTCGCTAAGTGGACGATGCGATCCCTGAAAGGGACCTCAAGACCGAACCCTTTGCTGATAGATATCATTTCATAATTCAGTAGTACGAAATGGAAGCCTTCACCTGCGTAAGCCTCGTTGAGCCACTAGTGAACTTGTTCTCATCTATGCATACCTATGGTGTGGTAAGTGACACAGCCGAAGGTGATAGAACCAAGCTCGGTGATAAAACCCCCACCCACGCAACGGCTCGCAAGCGTGATGACCCATAAAATTAGGCGTCCATCTGCGTTGCCTAAAAAGGCTTGCAAGGAGACAGTCTAATTTGCTTCCGGACATCTCGACAATGATTTCATGGCCTAGTGAGGCTTGACGTCATGAACATAAGGAGACGGTGTGTCTGCGACCCCCGAGAGATCGTTCGACTGCTGTTTTTTGGGGTTCTGTTTCCATGAGGAGTAGAAGAAGTTTGCGCTCGCTCCAAGGGTATGTGTAGTCGTAGGAATGAAAACTAGATACTCGTCGGTTCGTCGCATTCCTGTTGGGACGGAGAATTCGGTTGCTTCAACGGCTTATAGTCAGCATATTCTTGTAAAAAAATACACGCTATCTATCTGTCACGGCGAGAGAATGCGAGGGCCGTGAGGCAGCCTCGTTGGAGTCATCAGTATCGAATACTCCGTGTGCTTGAAGCCTGGGTCTCTCGTGAATGTCTTAATTACAAAACTCGTTCTCCGGCTAGCTATCTGCCGGCAAGCTGAATAATTGCTGTACGTACAGATCTATCGTATTCAATTCGGCCCATTATAGTGGTACATACAACGTACGACGCTCAGTACTCAGTGGAGACAAAAATATGGCATTGGTGCCGCAAAACGCGTCAGTTGTTCACCCATCCTGAAGCTTATACTCACTTATTTTAACATCGTCGAAAAGCAGACACGTTCCTTGAAAATTTCCAGCTCAGGACGGTGTGCCATCTATCAGTGATTGGGCGCGTGCCACTGATTTAAGCGCTGGGGAAACGCCTTACCTAATCCCATCAAACGTTCGCCAAGCCATGCATAGCAAATGCATAGGTCAGCTTTTCTCTGGATTCGCCATCTATCCAACTTGAGTTCAACTCGACACTATGCGTCGACAATGCTGTATCCAATCTTTTGGTGAGTGTAAGATTCCGAACAAACACCTATACTTCTCAAATCGGGTTAGGAAGCAACTTGAGCTAATTCAACATTTGGAACAAAGTGGAAGCAATACCTACCTCCACTCCTGAACTGACCGGTTGTTCTGCTTTCTGGGTGCGGTGTTAGGTGAACATGCGTCCAATGCATAGGGCGCTTTGCGGAGAAGGTCGTACACATGATATATCTACATCTTTCGGTAAGTTCCTTTAACCGTTTCAATTGCATTCGCCTTCTGAATTGGGATCGTTCTCAAAGGCTTCAGTCCGAGTAAATAGGCATTCTTCCCGTCTGCGTTACTTCCTCCGACGTGGAAGCATGAACTTGAACACTTGGAACACCTCGAAGGTCCTTATGCTATTGTATGGGGTGATCTCGCGTTCAAGCAAAG
The DNA here is from genome assembly GCA_015484465.1 of Pholiota conissans. Classification (NCBI taxonomy): domain Eukaryota; kingdom Fungi; phylum Basidiomycota; class Agaricomycetes; order Agaricales; family Strophariaceae; genus Pholiota; species Pholiota conissans. The sequence goes on from MU155277.1 coordinate 70,823, forward strand.
GAGATTGGCATGGGTGCTCGAAGGACATACTCTTTCTGGTTCGTTCGTCCTAGATCGCCACCCTGGTCCCGGTAAACATCACATATGTTTTAAAAAAATAAGGGGTATAGATCTCAAACAAACAGGTAAGTACCGAGGAAGTACTCTCCACTCTTCTGAATAACGGACGGCTCTAGGATTCGAAAAAAATCATCATTCATCATTCTAATTCCAGTTCTTGCTCGCAATCATGTTCCCCACATCCCCAGTATATCTATGGCAGGTATCGATCTGCTACGCAGTACCGTATGATTTCATCGAAGAAGCCGTATGTGTTGATCTGGATATCTATAGTTGCCTTATTCCTTAGGGTACTATTTCTAGAATTCAACTAGCGTCCTGTTGAGTTGAATAAGGCCTGTATTACTCAATGGGCACCTTCAATCGCACAGTCGCGTCAGCCGCAAGGACGGATGTCTGAAGGGCGCTGTACACGTCCTATGGCCCCACCTGCCCATACGGTTGGCGCGACGAACCAACGAATCTGTATGCTCACCCATATCAATGATATTCTTTCTAGAACATCCACGGAAAGTCGCGGGTACAGAGAATCGAGTCATTCGACTGTATTGATGCTGTAAGGTCGGTGTCCTTTATCTGATGGTGCTATACTCCATTTTACCCATTTCCCATCCCCTATAGACATCCTTTTTTCTATTTGTGCAAAAGCACTATACCACGGCTCCGTCTTGGCAGATGCTCGCAGAGATCCCCTGGGGCCACAATCAGAATCAAATCGGGGAAGTGGTGAAGTCTATACACCTGTGAGAACGCGAGAGGTTTGTTTTGTTCTTTTGCGAACTGATTCTTCCGTGAAGCTATCGGCCATGCCACAGGTTGGGTGGATATGTCTAACTGTCATCAACGCATCTTTTTGTTCTTTCTGATCGTTCCTCACGACGACAGTATTTTTTTTCGACTATGTGCATCTCGGTCGGTAATGGCACATATTGTGTTTCCGACAATCCGTCTCTTAGCCGTTCTTAATTCTCCTTGTTTGCCCAGGGCTATGCTCAACTGAACTGTCATGCAAAGTTTCAATCTATACTGATTCAAGGACATGTAAGTGCTTTCGAAGTCGTGTTTACGTTGTCAACTTCGAAGCAGTCCGTGCAGATAAATTAACATGCGACTACAAAGTGAGGGGAAGTCAGTTTGCATGTCGATGTCGACACTCGAAAGCATGAGTAGGAACGCTGTCGACTCCTTGTTTGCAACCTCCCAGTTCCTGGTCATCGATTCGAGCTCATTTAATTAACACGGAGGAGTACGTAGGCACAAAGTCCTTGACATGAATGGGATAACATTACTTCAAAATATGATAGCAATACTGAAAACTGTCCCGAAAAACAAGTAGGTTATATGCAAAAGGTATGAGCAAAGAAGTCCGTTGGATATGAATAGTACACTACCGCGCGCGCATGTGTTGTACCTAGTAGTCCGAAAAGCGAGTAAAAAAAAGTCTGTTCCCCAAACCAGAATATGTGTCATAGATAAGCGAACAAATGCAAGTAAAAGGAGAAAGTAAGGCAGCTAGACGCCGAGGAATTTGCGCGGTTTTACTTCGTGTCATCGACCTTTGGCTGCAAGCCGGGGAAGCTGTGAAGCCTTCTGCCGTTTGCGAGGCGCGATGGGGCAGTCAGGTGGGTGGCGCCGCCGGAATTCCCTCGCCCCATGCTAAGCTGCATCTGGCCAAACTCTGATGCTAGGTCATATACGGTTGCTGGACGCGACATCGGCGGGGTCGAGGCGGGGGTTAGAGACCCAGACGCGCTGACCGGGTAGAGCATCGGGCTGCTGACAGGGAAGTTTATCATGGGTATTGTTGCTGCCATGTTGAGCATCGCGGGGTTGGGCATGGAGCCCATGGGCCTGAGCTTCCGCACGCTCGGCGCCGCGGTCCCTGTCGGCTCCAAAAGTTTTTGCAGAGCGAGCAAACACAGAAATGCATCATTGCCCGAGTTGTGCAATGTACACTGTGGGAGGATCAAGGGAGGGGCTGGTGCCTTCTCTTTGCCCGAGGTATTCAATGGAAGGGGCAGTGTCAAAGAGAACAAGAAATTCTCGAAGGACAGGCTGGAACCAGAGAGCCGCGCCTTGTCACTCTTTGGATCCTGTATGACTCCACGCAGGCCGTTAGAATAGAGTGCGCGCTCGTATACCATAGTGTCAATGATCAGCATGTTATGGGGAATTTCTAACCGAGAGTTTGGACAGAACATTGTGAGTGACATGGTAGAATATGGCCCTGAGAGAACATATGGAGCTCTTACTTATTTTCATTTCATCCAATCGAGCGAGACTGCCATATATATTGTGACCCACAAGAACGAGTTGATTGGGAGTCGTCTCTGAGTCTGGACTGGCTAGACTACTGCAAACCAGTTCAGAGGTCTCAATGGCGATATCTGGGGACAGGAAATGTGACGACGAACCTAATCACAGATTGAATAATCTGCGGTAGTTTGATTTTTGGTATGACCTGACTTTCGCCGAACTGAGGATAGAGTCAGACACACTTAAAATACAAGCAAATAAGCCAAAGTTTTGCGTACCACATACTAGAAGGAGAAGCATAATTAGTATTGAGTTGCAGAGCGATCACTGAGATATACATAGACCTACCTGCCATGGGTAGTTCGGAGAATATTTATTGATGACCTTGTCAACGTAGTCGGCAACGATGTAATGTCCTTTTCTGAGTCAACCATGGGATAAGATATCAGAGGCTAATAATGACCTGCAAATCACTGACCTGTAATTGGTATCTGGAATAGGTGGCCAATGTCCCAGCCTACCGAAGTCGCAAGAGATGCATGATGGGATCGAAGCCATAGGAACAGCTTGCACTTACTGATCCAGATGAGCACACCGTACCGCCGCATATCCCCACTCCAGCACGCTTTTTTCGTTTCTTTCGTTCACCTCGAAAGAAATTGCTAAAAAGGTTTTGTCCCTCTTTTCCCAGATTTCCTTGATCGTTTTGGGATCACCACTTTTGACACGCGCTTTGATCGCAGATAACACGACGGCTGGGAGAGTAGAGTGCAGCTTCTTGTATGACGAGTAGTCAGAGACGTTGCGCAGGTGGCGACTGGTAGTTTCAAAAGGAGTGATTTGGAGGATATTGGGCGCCTGTGGGAGAGTCTCGCCGAATCTACACGGAGTGATGATCAGGGCGTGTCCTCGAGGCAATCCGAAATATAGTTAGGGGTACAAACCTCGTCTTGATCATCTTGAGGAAAGCACCAATAGAGTTGAGACGCGTAACAATATGTGCTCTCCCTGACAGAGCATCTGTTACAGTGATGACAGGCCACGAAAACGCCAGAAACTCCTCGAATGATTCGAACATGTGTCCCCATGATCTGTCGTACCTATGAACAAGAAAAACCAACGATGAATCTGGGAATGACGGCGCATTGGAGTGATGATCCTCACCATGGGACGTTGTATATTTGGAAATAGCCCATATATGCGGAATAAACCTGCAGAATAAACTTGTCAGTCAGATCCAAGAATGATTGGAGAACCGCCGCACGGAATGAAGGTCGTATTCCCATCCCTTTGGATCTACCAGCGTGAAATCAGCCATAGCGGGTCGTTACTGTCGTGGAGGATGTGAAGGAGGAGAGGAGAAGGATGGGAGGAAGTCTGAGAAGCCAAATCGAGCCCCAGACGGGGGAAGCTTACGCGATGAAGTTTAAACAGACCAGCGGCCAGGCCGCAAGGAAGGATCTCCCGGTCAACTATAACCGTCATCCATCATCGCCGCCCAACAAGCTACTAGCGCCTCTGTAAGCTCGCTGGCCGCCATCTTTCCATTCCTCTCCCAGTTCGGCTCTTATTCCTGCTTGATCAAGTGCACAGCGATCCATTCAACATCAGCTTCTGGTCTTGCACCTTTTTGGTGAGGTGGACTCTGCATAGAGGTTTCGTTGTGGTCGATGCTCCATTAGGCGCGTCGTCGCAAACAGGTTGGGAGATATGACATCGCGATTAAAGGGAAGTGGATGGGCGATTGTGGTGGTGGCGGTTGGTTTCCAAAAAGTATCTCCGCTGAGTGTCAGTGGCAGTGAGCACCGTGTCAATATCGATGACGAGTCGACTTTCAACATTCAACTTAACCTGTATTAGTAAACCACTTATTTCTTCATCGTCGACAGCGCATGTACTAACATTGAGACCCTGGAACATTTATACAAAAAGGCTTTTGGATAGTCTTAACGAGGCCATTGAGTTCCTGTGACGCAAGGAGGTCGAGATCATGTCAAACAAACGTACATCACAAGGTCGGCTTTCACCATCTAAGGACATGTTTGAGCCGCGTGCCAAGTAATGAAAATACCAGAAATGGATGTTTTATAAGAATACTCCTTGGCAGAGAAGACCGCGAGCTATATGCACGACACTGACCATGAAAAATCCGAACGGAGGCGTGAAAGAAAAAGAAAATATCCATGCATTCGTATTCTACAAAACCAGCCTCCTGAAAAACTAAACATCGCAATTTACACGACGAGGTACTCATCAGCCGTGACGAACGCATCGACGGAATACTCTGGTGCGCTGTCGCCGTTGATCTTGTCGACAGATGCAACGGCAACTCCAGCTAGACTGCCTTGACCAATGAAGGACACCTCGACAGGGAAGAAGGCACCGACGTCTACCCCGCCAACGTTGAAAATCAAGGAGCCAGTCTTGGACTCGTCGGAGGGTGAAATGATTGGGATAGACCAGGCCAACGAGTGCGAAGATGGGTCGAGAGACCATTCACCGGAGTGGGAAGAAACAGTCGGGTAAGAGCCATCACTACAATTAAATATAACCTCAGCATGATAACTTTGATGAATGAGAGTAGAAAAGAATCTTACGGAAGGGGTATAGAAATGACAACATCGTAGAGAGTGACATTCTCGTTTTCAAGCTCATACTCAATGCTGACTTCGCATGTTCCGTCGTTCGAGGGTGATGGCCAGCAATTTACTACGGGGAACACATTAGCAGACGCACATAGCCAAGAATTTCAGGAAACCTACTTGACAATGGAACATTACTCTCGTCTGTACCAGCGTATCTCCACTTCAATACTGCCAAACTCTGTCCCACAGGGAAGGCTCTTGAACTGTCCTTTAGCGCTACAACACGAGGTTGACCAGGGACGAATTTCGCGACGTTGGGATGTTGCTTGAATTGGAGTCCAGAGCCGCCTAATTCGGTGTCGGGCGTGGCAAGGGTAATCTTGAGGTGTGCATTGGCGGGATCAGTGACTTGCAGGTTCATGTCACCTTTGAGTTCCATAGATTGGACACCGCCATCGCGAAGGATAGAAAGCGAAATTGATTCCTTGATGATGATGTGGACACTAGATTAAGAGCGATCAGAAGCGTATGAGGCCTGTAGCATGATACACATACCTTTGAGCCTCAACCTCAGGCAGGCTACCTCTGCCGCTAACTTTTTGAACCGCAGGAGGCTCATGAACTGGATGCACAGGCGTAGTTGGCTCAGAAATATGTGTCGACGCCAATACATCGCCACCAAGTGCGTCCAACAGCTCAGCCTGCTTCGTCTTTTTCGAGCCCAATTTCATGCCGCTACCCTTGAACGCAGGAGCACGAGCGGCTGTGGAGGACGGCGTCGAGGTAAGGCGAGATGTGGACGAAGTCGAAATTTCGGGGGCTTCGAAGCGGGAAACGGGAGAGTAGCCGCCGATGTTTCCTCCTCCGAGATAGCTGTTTCCGCCACCTCCACCGCTCGCTGCGCGTCGTTGTTGTTCCCGGCGTTGCATTTCCAACTGCTTTGCACGGCGCTTGAGCTCCTCTTTCGCCTCTGCTTCCTTGTTCTAGTAATTCCACCGTAAATTAGCATGTATTTCGCAGCATACATCATGTCAATTCGCACCCTTGCAATGATCTCCTGAATCTTCTCCTCGTGACTCTCCATCTCCAGCACACTCCGAACTTGCATCAAGTTCACATTTTCTCTGTATCCTAAAGACACAATTTCATCGAAAGCGCCCAGGAGCTCGAAAGCGTTCTTCAGAATCTCCCGTTCGTCCGCGCTGCGGCACAAATCCGAAACGACTCGGGCGAAGAGGTGCAGAGTGTCGATGTCTTGCAGGATGTTCGACGCTTTATTCGTGATCAAGAGGATGTACAGGTCTTCTAGTGGCTGGTACACGTATCGAACGTCCGCTGTTTCAACGGAGGTGTGTTGGGTATTCGTTGGGATGAGTTTCGGGAATGAGGCTAGGAGGGATTCGATCCTGGTCCGTGTCATATCGCGGAACTGGCGCGATATGACGGCTAGAGCGTAGAGTTTTCAATTAGAGAACAAAAAATGCAGTGCATTAGATGTCGAGCAGACCTTTCCCGCCTTTCGTGCATATTGAAGCCGCTAACACAACCTGAACGAAGCGATGTGTTATCAGCAGTATTGACCCCAAACAGGTGTTGACTCGCCATTCTTTTTATAAAATATGTGCAGTTCTACGCGTTTGTTGTGTCACCAGACCTCCGATATCCTGCGGTATACAGAGCGAATGAGACTGGACAAGTTCAGGTATCTATCGCCTATTGACGCTGTACGTGTCAATGACCAGGGATGTATTTACATCAGGGCAGGTCATCACGTGATGCTATCAATTAATCCCACGGGTGCTATGCCTTCCGCGAAAGGGCGTATTTCTTTTGCACTCAAGACAACTTCGGGGTACGAGCGAGGTAAAGTTGACTATCTCAACGCCTTAATGCAGTATATACTAACTATAGAGATTTTTAAGAGGTTAAACTCTCCTCTCCCATGCCAAAGCGCATCTTGATGGACGACGCCGACTGTGTGGTTGACGAAGTTCTATGATCATTAAGAGTGAGTACGTCCAAAACAGATACTTTAACGGCCGCATAATCTACTCTATAGGTTTTAATATGTAATTTTGCTTTCGTGATTACACTCTCTCATTCTACTGAGACTTTTACAAATCTGATCCACTCACAAGTTCGGGATATCAATGCAGAATGACAACTGGCGCTGCCGAGGTATCCAACTAAGTTTCATTTCGCATGAGAAACATAAGAATGTGTCGAGAAGCTGACAGTGACTATATACAGAATGTATTCAGTGGTTTCTATCCGACCAGCTCAGTTATCCGCGAAGCCTTCCGTTTGGAGCAAGCTGGAAAGAACCAGTCATTCAAACCAGCGTTTCGCAATAAAAAGACGGAAGCAAATTTTTCCTGTCGTTGTCATTCCCATGTCAAAGAGACTTATGACTGAGTGAGTACCTTGCTTACTGGTCCGTGTGATTAGCTTGACACATCATGTTTACATATGGGTTCTAGCACAATTATCAAATACCGGATTTTTACCCCGTGGACTGTTCGCCAAGGGCGAACACGACAACTATATTTCTACTCCAATCGTTCAACAATTTAAACTCATGGCAGAGCTTGGTACTTAGAGTAATGCATTTCCTTCCTTCGTTGAGCTATATTTAGGGTGTATTCTCCTCCATGATCGGCGCCTGAATCTGGCAATAGTTCTCCACATCTATGGTCAATTTGGTCGAGTTATGACTGACTGTCGCACTGAACGGTGATCTACATTCTAGCATATAGCATGCCTCACCGCCGGCCCAAAGAGACTCCACACCTGTTTTCAGATAGATGTTCAAACTGAATTCTATGGGATACAGCTAAAATAGTGAGGTATACGTGTTCCGAAAGGAAACCGAACGCAGTTTAGGAGATCCAGGTTGGGTCAGCAACCATCTTATTCCGCGAAATGCCATCCTTTATGAGGTTTTCTTTCACTGTGGACCATTTGAGCTCGACAGGTATTAAAATCTATAAATGGTGCCAACCACAAGGAACAACTGTGAGAGAAGATAGATAAACATCCCCCACACCTGAAATTATAATTAAATCTTCCAATTATCACATCGTAGCGATAGCGAGTTGCAGCTTTACTTCGAAATCAGCTCCCATCGTTAACTTCTCCTTCCCCTTATACCACTCTTACCTGCGCCCAATTCCATAAGTATTAGTTGCAGGACGATGTCAATGTGAACCTCGGACAAGCGCTATGGCCACACCCAGTGATGCCGTACTATTCTTACATACCGTTTCTGACAAAGATACGCAGCCAGAAAGATGGCCTAGGCCGAAAGGCCCTCAAATCATCTACCTCAGCGACAAGAGTGATCATGCGTTGATGGACCAGCGAAAAGGACGAGACAGATCCTGCACCCACGTCCATGGGGAAAAGAACAACTTATTCGTGGTGGGAATAATCCAACGGCGGACATACTTCGAGTAACAACACTCCCTCGAATGTCTTGATAATTCAATTGAAGAACTTGATCTGCGCCACACTGTCAAGATATTGATCTATGAAATCATACTGGTTTTCAATAATCCAGGTCGATATAGGACACTGACTACGCATAAAATTTGGCCCAAATCACCACTAAGAAGAGAACTATTTTCACTAATTCGTAGTGAACCGTGAGGTATAGAACGTCCAGCGCTTTGAAGTTTGAACAATGCAAGATTGCCTAAAATGGGAAATTGCCGAGAGCCGCGGTTGCTGTAAAGGACATCGCCATTTCGGTGGGGTTGACCAATCTTCGGTATGCGTGACATCAGTTCCCGCGCGGCGTCACGCCGTTACACTACCCTTTTGTTGAGACATCGCATTTATAGCTTCCACATCGCATCTTTAGAGTGCGTCTTGGACTGAGAATGTAAAGTACGACTATATGCATGACCTCGTTAAAAATTTAGAAATTTAAACATCTTTATTGTTCTGGAAAACTGACATCAGGTGTTTTTACTTGCCAAATGAAGGCTCCAAACTTGTACAGAATAGAACTTT
>MU155278.1:0-79707 GCA_015484465.1 Pholiota conissans
GAGCGTGTTTAATTCTCATCAATTTGCGATGCAATCTTTTTATCTTTTCCATTGTTCTCTATATTTAATAGACTCTAAAGGTTCTCGTTTCGTGACTGAAGGCAAGCCGAAGGCTCAAAATATCCTCGGCTAAGTCGTGCCGAAAAGTCAAACCGCCTTGTCAACGACGTGTAAACCGAGATAACCTCGTTCGATTCAAACGAGGCAGATTTTGCCCGTTGTGTTATTACCAAATATTCGACGTCTAAGGATCAGAAGACGGAAGTGATCAAAACATCTGCTCCTTGTCTGATAATACAGTTTCCCGTTTCTTACAACTCCATACGCAGAGGCAGAGGACATACTTTTAGCGTCACCAAACTTGACCTCTTATTCGTTTGAAAACTTACAGTGATCCCATAGTATGTACACAATCTCGATACCTTCATACACATATCTAGAATCTGACTAAAATCATGGTCATGTATCAATCAAAAGATGGAGAAGACTTGCCAGTGCGTAGAAATAGCACTCGAGCGAACACCGGGGGATCGGAGCCTATTTTGGAAACACACATATATCTGAGATCTGATGCAATTTTGGCTCAAACACGGAAGACCCCATAGTAGTGACTTCGACGACAGAGACTCGGAGTAGCCCAAATTGTATGTGGGAATGAATTTCTCTCGTAAGGATGATAAAGGTGCTTTGGTAGTTCTTCAGCTACATCATACACGCCCTTTTCTTTCTTGACTCAACAATGCCTGCAGAAGTTCCTCTCGTTTCGGCCAACCTGGCGACTGTCTGCATTGAAAGTCTTCTTTATGGCATATTTTTGATCCTTTTCGTGCTCTCGACATACTTGCTTGCCACCCGGAAATTGACTTCGGAGAAAACACCCAAAGGAAAATCATTGACATCGTTGGCTTTGAGAAATCCCCTCATTGTGTCTTCTTTGTTAATTGCGGTGACTATCACAGCCGTGAGTAGCATGATACCCTGTATTTTACGAATTATAAGCTAATCATTTGAAAGCATTGGATATTGACCTGCCTGAGGCTCTTCCAGGCGTTTGTTCTTTTTCAGAACGGCACGCAACCACTGGATTTCTATGCAGACCTCACACAACGCACGGAAGTTGTTAAAACCGGATTTCTCATGGCGAGTTTAGTATTAGGTGACGCAATGATCGTAAGGGCTTGGACTCCTCCTGGAATGACGTAGGACTCATTTTCAGCTCAGATATATCGCCTTTGGATCGTCTGGGGATACGACAAAAGGGTTGTCATATTTCCCCTTTGCACGCTTGCTGGACTTAGCGGCAAGTAATTCTATTGGAGATGACTCTTCGAATCGCCTCACGTTTGTCAATATAGTTTGTGGCGTCGGTATCACTTATCAATTTACCCAATACAAGCCGGGAGAAAATGTCTTCCTATCCGTAGCTGGACGCTGGATAACAAGCGATGCCGTTTTCACTTTGTGGTAAGCTCCGTATTTCTTGCCTGATGCCGATTATAATATTTCATCTATTTCTTCATACAAATAGCACGAATGTATACAGCACTGGTGAGTAATAATCTGACCTTAAGTTCGCCTGGCTTTGCCTTAATTCGCTTATAGCTGCGATCTCCTGGAAAATATGGAGGATCAATAAGAACGCTCAGAAATTCGGTTCGCGAAGTTTGATGGTGCGTAGAGATTATACTTCGACGCACTGCTTATTGACACACCTCTTTAGAGTGCTCTTGGAATAGTAGTTGAAAGCGCCTTCGTATACACGTACGTTTTAATTTGATGAACAGTCTTGAACAGCACTTATACACGCGCCACAGTGTTTGGACGACGTTTTTTTTCGCCAGCTATCAATCCGAATCCAACTTACAGTTCATTGCAGTCGACTGCTGGCCAGCGATGTCGGGGATTGCATTTATGCTGATCAATGTGCGGGTGGGCCTTGGATGGGCTCAAAAGAACATGAGCTCAGCGGGAAATACGATGCAATCAGTCCGAAGTGGCAATCCTCGCACTTTCAATGGAGATGAGTATCCTTTACACCCCGTAGCAATCAATATTCAGCAAGCGGTCCATACCGACGCCGATCATAAATACGACTACACTGTCAACAAGGTCTATCAATCTTCAAACACTGCAGGTGTTTAGAAAATTTCGAAAGATGAGCGATGCACTTTCTACTTTAGGTGACCCTTGGCTTGTTGACTTCTATATTGGTGTACATCTCTCTCACGAATTATGGTATTTGTATACATTAGCAAGCTTTGCCTAGCTCCACAATGACAAACGCAGCGGTACTGCCAGTGGTTCGTTCTTTTTTTACTCAGTACTACGTCATGTAAACAAAAATTTGCACACTATTACTATTAGCCGACACCCACGGTGCGAATTAGAGAAGCGAGCAGCTCTGAAAAACCTGATGAATCAATTTATGACTCGGGGTCGATGGTTTGAGGACAATGAAGGTCCAATTCTGGAGCCTATGAACGCAGTAGGCTAGTACAAGGACAGCATACCGCAAACCAGTCAACTACTGTATCATCGGAGCTGACAAGCGTATGTATCAAGGAATCCTCAGCTGTTAAATTTAGAACATCAGAACTCGCACGAGCGGTGCCAGTGTATGTAGGAAAGAAACCCTAACCTCGCCGAAATTAAATCGCCTGACGCTCAGGTTTGATTTCACACGGAAAATGAGCACCCAATTTGGGAACTTGAGGCCCAGAAGGGCCCAGCAAGATTCTACAACGCTTCTGCTCCCCACGCACGCATGGAAAGAAGCGCAAAAGACCTGTGTGAATGCTGTTGGAAACTATCCTTCACCGCCGTGGTAACCGACTGGTAAATGATCGAAATTAGCACTACAGGCCGTCGTGTGCCCAGTTGGCATGTATTCGCTGATTTTGATCGTCGACTCCAGCACACGCAGCCCACTAGTACTCGGCGTCGGATATCTACCAGTAAGTGCTTTATCAATAGCACGATTGATAGGTAACAATCATGGTGGGGCTCGCATGTACATCAGTAGGATACCGTACAACGGATGTTTGAAGTGATAGTTACGACGGTGTCTGGGCAGCCTTGCCTTCTATCAAGTTAGTGGAGTAAAGTGTCCTTGCATCTATGAATTTATTTCAACTCTGAAGGCACAAGACACTATTATGAATGCCATCAAGTCTACTCTACGATGTGCTGCGGTGACGTAAATAGCGAGCGACAAATTCGATACCAGAGGCCGATATCAGCACAACCTGCATTAGATATCAGTACGTGAATAAGAAGAACAGAAATGATATGCTCACGGAAGCAAAGGTAACACCTTTCCACCAGATCAATTCACTTCCTAGAATCGCACCTGCTATTGGAGGACCGATAAGCGATGCAACTCCAACGGGAGTAATTCCAACGCCCATCACCGCCCTACAATGTAGAATTCTTGTCAATAATCGATAACAATAAGTAGTCTTCAAAGCTCATACTCACCCCATATTTGCCTTGGTTGGAGAGATGTAGGCAACCGCTGGCATATACAGAGAAATAGCTACATCACTCGTGGTCAAGATACTATAATCTCGTGGAGAGATATGGAACGCACTTGAACCAAAGAAGAATCCGTATCTGCCATACGTTCAACCAACGACTTTCCATTTTTAAACGTAAGAAATCGACCTACAGGATGCAGAATATGACAAGTCCTGCTGTATGACTAGCCAGGAGCATAAGAAATCCAACTGCGCCTGGAGAATTGCGTCAGCTAAGAGTGGATCATACAAATTAACCCTATACGATACCATTTATTCCAACGCAAATGATAAACGTGTTCAAGACACCAAAACGATCTGCGAAAAAGTTGGGCACAATGCGTCCGAATATACTGGATACATTGATGATTGCCAAGGAATAAAAAGTCAACGACTTCGATAACCCATGTCCAGATGCGAAAACTTGGATATAAAAAATGGGGAAGAACGTTCCGAGTTGAGCAACAAAGCCACTGATCAGAGTCAAAATGAAGGGCAAATCAGTCCATATTACTTTGATGCTGGTAGAAGCATTAGAATGCGTAGAAGCAGCGGACGGAGGGGGGATTGCAATCAATGCATTTCCGAGACCAAAACAGCCAGCCACCACGAATCCAACTGCTCTGACGGCCCATCGGAAACCAGGACCGTGATGGACAAGTTGATTGAGCATTACTTGAAGAGCTTTGTCAGTCAATCTGTAATAGACAGAAGATGGATGCACCGCACTCGAAAAAATGACGCTTCCCAAAGGACCTCCGGCCACAAGGATGCCCTGCAATCGTGTAAAGCTCGGAATTCAGAGTCAAATCTCAAGTGGATATGGATATCCATACCATTCCAAGCGCCTTCCTTTTTCTGAAGTGATGAGAAACAACGGTCATAGTTGGAATATACACAAGAGCGTATCCTATTCCAAGGCCAAGGCCTTGGCTCAGGAATACTTGATAGTATCGCTGAGGTTGAGTCAATGAAATCATGAAAAAGCTGTAATTGTTTTGAATAATATCAATTATGCGTATGCGATACAAACGCCAAGTTCTCTGGCATACCTGATCGTGAACACCAAGCTGCCCGCGAGCAAAACGTGTCGACAATATCCGTAATCATATCTGCGCTTTCCGTTAGACAAGCGTTGATACATAAAAGCAAGCTTACAGTCGTCCAGCTAATGTTCCCAAGCCAAATGCAATAAAGAGTTGCACACTGCCAATCCAGCTTATGTCTGACTGAGAGAAATTGGATAGCCATGTCGAAGAGTAGAAATCCTGAAACACTCCAAATGCGGTAACCTGTCAGCAGGGTCGCATTTGTCAGGAACACCATTATTCCAAAGAGAAAGAAACAGTGGCGTACCGGTCCAGCAACACAAAATTGAAGCAGAAAACCACCCAGGACTGGAAGTTTATTGCATTGGCGCAATGAATAAGCGAAGAATATGGCATACTCGCCTGTCCTCCAAGCTGCACCTGGGCCAAGGGCATACGAATCATCAGAGCCGCTTTCCACCACAGTGACAGCTGCCGCCTCTTTATCAAGTCTTTCGACTTTCGCGTTGTCGGACGAGTCGCTGTCGTTAGACATGGTAGAGTTCAAGATGTGCAAGCAGCCTACAAAAAGTCTTTCCAGTGGGCTACATTCCAACCACGTTGATTGCATCTCAGCGTGACTCACGGGCACCCTTCTACAGATCTCGATTTGATGTCTATTTCAAGACCCGATAGCAGGCAATTGCCCACCAGGATTCATGATAAGGTGGCATGAGAACTTGAGCTTCTGAATTACTCAGACTAACATCGAGGTTTCTTCGCAGTGTGAAAAAATTCCTTCCAAATTTCTTCCATCTTCCATCAGGCCTTCATGCGCTCTGATATTTTTTGGAACCTGGGGAGTCCACTAAAGTTCAGAGTAAGTAGTCAAACGATCAGTCACAATCTGAGAATATGTGCATTGCAGAATGGATCGTGCTATTATAAGGATATCGATCATTCCTCCGTGAAGCCCAAATAACTACGCTTCTTGGAGCACAAACATTTGATGAGGTAAACTCCCTTTTCATCAATCGAAGTCATGGTAGGCGCAGCTTAAGGCATGCAAAAATAGAACGACCGACCACAGCGGCTGATGCGGCAAAACCTGTGTGACATCATGCTGAGTGTTATAACATACGACCACGGCGAAGGTATCATCAAGGTATCGACGTCTATTACTTATGGCGACCAAGCGTGCACTTCCTCCTCCCACTCAAACACAGGCCTTGCAGTCGAAGACCTTTCGCCCTCCTCCTTTGGATGGGTCACTGACATTACCAGAAGTTTACGACTGGCATGCAGAAAATACGCCAAATCATCGTCTTTTTGTATTTTGTGACGAGAACCAACAAACTAGAACAATATTCTGGCCAGAAGCTGTCAAATCTATCTACAATGGCGCCCAGTTCCTACGAATGAAGATCGGTGAACAGGACAGCGCACCCATTGTTGCGATTCTTGCCATGGCTGGTAAGTTCGCGGCTTTTGTCCGTTCAAACAATTTCGAATCTTTCCTAAACAGATACGATAACATACTTTACGATGTTAATGGCAATTATGCGGGCGGGATATATAGCATTCCCCATATCTCCTCGTAACTCGCCGTCCGCGGTTGCCCATCTCATTTCATCTGTTGGCGTTCAGTACATCCTTGTTGGGAACGACCAATCGATGATAGACTTGGCAAATGAATCTCTTCAAAGTTTGAAGGAGAACTATAGACACAATGTTACTAGTCCGCCGCAACTGTTTCGCATCCCCAACTTTGAGGATCTTTTCGTCGATACTGGCGACGATTTCAGGACCCTGCCAGCTATTAGGAAGGGCTCCGACGACATTATCATTTATTTACACTCTTCGGGTAAGCCCGATGAACTATCCTGCGATTTCATTCAAACGTTACTCCTAGGTTCAACGGCTTATCCAAAGCCCATTCCATGGACAAACTATCGGTTCATGCAACTATCGCTTATACCATTCTTCGGAGAGCGTGATTTAACGAACCAAGTGTTTTCGCTGCATTCTATGCCTATGTATCATGGAATGGGCATTTTACAGTTATGTTGGACCGTACGTTGCTCTTTCATTAGCATTAGGGGTCGTCGAAAGTTGAACTATCCGTTTAGGCATCATGCGGTTTGGTAGTTAGTGCTTTTGAGCCGAAGTCGCCGGCACAAATTCCAACTCCGGAGAACCTCTTTCAGGGGGCCGTGGGCACCCAAAGCGACATCATTTTCTGTGTTCCCGCCATCATCGAGGCAAGTCGGCGCCCTTCATGCATGCCATTGCCATCTAACAGCACGGCAGGCATGGTCCCGGAATCCGGAATACATCAAATGGCTTGCCACACGCGTTGGGGTGGTAAGTGGTATTCTGAAGTTACGGCCCTTCGCTATGCTCATTGACTCGTTCAAGCTGTTCGGCGGTGGTCCATTGAACAAGACCGCTGGCGACTACATGACTTCTCAAGGCGTTTCTATCTTCATTCTCTATGGATCGTAAGGTTATTCTCATGTTGCATGATGCCTCAAAACTTATGTATACTGTGTGGCTTCGCAGGACCGAGGGTGGAATAATGAGTCCCATCCTTCCAGGTGATTTTTGACGCTGACAACACCCTTCGTGAAACTAATCGTTGGTTCTTTTGACGAATAGCACAAGTAGGATATGACTGGGATTACTTTAGATTCCCCGACTTGGTGAAAGCCGAAATGGTCCCATACGGTGATAATACGTTCGAATTTGTTATGGTTGTAAGTCGAGAAATTGCTCGTACTTCGATGTCGATCTCCTTACTATGAAATGTCTAGTCTAATCCATACTGCCATCCTTCTGTAATCAACACCAAGGTGGACAACATTGATGCTTATGCAACGTCCGATCTCATGACGCCACACCCCACAAAACCTGGGTATTGGAGAATCTATGGCAGGACCGATGATCAAATCATGCACAACACCGGAGAAAAGGTGAATAAAGACTGACACTGCGCTCGAGCTTTCACTCATTGACTTCTTCCTAGACTAATCCAGGCCCTCTTGGTAGGTAGTCTACCGTATATGTGGACAACAATGGAATTAACAATTCACATGCAGAGAACATGCTCAACCAAGATCCTCATGTCCAATCCTCAGTGATGTTTGGACGGGGGAAGTTCCAAGCTGGAGTCATCATCGACCCGAAGCCAGCCTTCAAATTTGATCCATCGAACGAGGCCGAGCTTGCAAACTTCAGAAATAAGATATGGTACGTGCTGACTTTTCCGGACAAATTGTGCATGCACCGACTTTTAGCAGGCAGACGATACAGAAGATGAATAAATTTGCACCACAACATTCTCGCCTGTTCAAGGAGATGGTTCTGGTTGCGAAACCCGATAAGCCTTTCCAGTACACAGCGAAGAGCACAGCACGTCGCCAAGCTATCATCAACCAATACGAAGACGAGATAGAGGCAGTTTACGGGGCCGTTGAAGCTACGACACAGTCAAACATACCACTTCCTAAAGAGTGGGATATCATCTCTGCCACCAACTTCGTCAGATCGGTCATTAGCAGTGTTCTGGTTCATGAAGTTAAAGATGACGATGATATTTTCCAGCATGGATGTGATAGGTCCGTATAGTTCGTATCTTCCTCATAACATCTCAGTTCTCATATGTATATTTAAGTCTTCAAGCGACGTGGATCAGGAATACGCTCACCCGCGCCCTACGCGATGGTTTCCAGCTGGATACTCGAAAAAATGTTGATAATTTCGTTTACGAGTATCCTTCTATTTCTAGCCTGGCTGCCTTCCTAGTCGCTCATATCTCTGGAAACCATACCGACAAATCGTCGAACGAGGCCAAAGAACAAGACATGCTGCGGATGGTCGAGAAATACTCACACAATTTCCCCGCGCATATTTCGCGCATTGTCTCCTCATCCGCGCGCAAAACTGTCCTTCTAACAGGATCAACAGGAGGGTTAGGAGCTTTTATTCTTAACTCCCTTGTTGCGGACGAAGATATTGAACGCATTTATTGCGTTAACAGACCACCTACGGCTGGAGCGCCGGGTTTATTGGATCGACAGCGAGCATCGCTAGTTGAGAAAGAGCTTCCTAAGGAGCTTATGGAATCGAAGAAGGTGATTTTGCTCGAAGGTCGACTAGAGGAGCCTCAGTCATGGGCCCTCGATAAATCTGTCTACGATGAGGTGTGTCCAAAACCCAACACTTGCTCGTCGTATAATCAACCTTTCTCCTCCAGATGCAAGATTCCATAACGCATATTATACACAACGGTAAGTATGTTCAAAGGCTCCTGTCGCATCCCAAGCTTACTTGTCCCCCATAGCCTGGCCGGTTGACTTTAACCTCGCTCTCACCTCGTTCGAGGCGAACATCATGGGAGTCCGAAATCTAATTAACTTCGCTCTTTCTTCTCCACTTCCAAGCCCACCAACTCTGATTTACACCAGTACCATTGGCGTATTCCAGACTCCAATTTCTGCCGGAGACCGTCTCCCGGAAGTGGCAATTGAAGCCAAAGTTGCGATTGGGACCGGCTATACTGAATCAAAATGGGTCTCGGAGAAAATACTGGAAGCCGCGTCTGCACAAACTTCGCTCAAGGCCATTGTGGTACGTGTAGGCCAGATCGCTGGAGGTCCGAACGGCTTTTGGAGCACAAAGGAGTGGTTCCCTGCATTAGTCCAAAGCGCCAAATTCGTATCTTGCCTGCCGAACGTTCAGAAGGTACGTTGGTTTCAGTTATCAAAATTAATATATTATACATATACCAATTAATTGAAATAGGACGTATCCTGGATCCCAATTCAAGGCGCCGCGGAAGCTTTGGTCGATTTTATGGAATCTTCCGAGTCAGGTATCGCTCATCTCGTCCATCCCAGATCTGTTCCTTGGTCGAAGCTTGCAACGGCGATTACATCCGAACTTTCTGTGCCTCTCGTTCCTTACCATGAATGGTTGTCAAAACTGGAGCATATGGCCATTTCGCAAGAAAGAAATCTCCAGACCGAGCGGGATGCAATAGCTGCTTCGCGCCTTCTCAATTTCTATAGGAACATTGCTTTGAAGAAGGATGGAACCGAGCATTTCTCTGAGGCATTTGGTTTTCCCGCCCTTTCTACCGAATTCGCCGAGAAGAATTCCTCTACCTTGGTTCATTTGAAGGAACTGAATAACGAAGAGGTCAAGAGTTGGCTTACATACTGGAGAACTGCAGGTTTTATGTAATTAGTGTCGTCCGTAGCTCGTGAAAGACTTGTAATCTAGCTCGGAATGGAATCATACATATGTAGAGTACTTTATAGTTCGACCAGAGATCAAAAAATGGAGCGCTATCCCGATGTCCACCTGACCCTTTCCTCCCCTAGTATAACTTCCAAATCTTCCAAATCCATTCCCTTCCGAAGCCCTCTTTCTGCGAAGTCATCAATCAGTGTTAGTTCGCCTTGTTCACTCCCGGCCAAAAACCCAAAGGCGGCAAACCACGAAAAAACACCAGTGTCTCTACGCGGAATATCTAAAGGCAACCGGGGCACCCACAACGCACTCACGACTCCTAATAAGCATATGCCTACTAGTAGACAGGCCATTCCAAGAGTGTGGACAGAAGTGGTGGTAAGCAGGCTGTCGGAATACCGTCGGGCGAGGCGTGGAGCTGAGCCGACCAAATAGGGCAGAACCATGGAAGCGTCGGCAATGGACCTTGCGTGAGCATAGGAGGACGGTAGCAATGAGGCATAAGCAAGTGGTCCAGAGGAAGAAGTGAACGATACGATCTAATCGTAGCAAAAAAAAATTAGTGCAATACCAGGGTCAGATGAGTGGAGAGGTATACCGTTGGTGTGGGGAGATAACGCCCTGAACGCACGTTATCCTTCACATAAAAGTTGACAGAATTTTGATGAGCTACCATCCAACTTCACAAGGAGAAATATCAGTTAAACGGAAAACACTGAGGGTCCAGCCACAAAGGCTTTGCTTACACCGGTGCCAATCCAGTCGAATTTAATGCAGCTGTCTTCACGCTTTTGTCGATCAATGGCGAACCCACTCTCGTTTCTTGTAAAGCACCAACTTCTGAATCCGCCATATCCGCCATAACCGCCGCTTTGTCTACTATTCGCAGAGATATCGGCGGTGCGACTGTACAATTATACACCTCGACAATCCATGGTTCATATAACTGCAAACACACGGTCGCATCATAGCCAAGGAACGTCTCAAACCCATGCGCGTCTGGAACTGGGATAGAACTAATGATTGGAAAGAAACCATGGGGGGTGAAAGTCGTGTTAAGACGGATGAGGGCGGTCTCAAGGCTGATAAAACCGTTCCCTAGATCCCCTAAATTAGGTCGGACAAACAATCAGCGAAAAATAGAATAGATAAGGAGTCAGAGAACATGCACATACCGAGATTTAGTGGAGTGCTCCTCAAGCTGTATCCGGCTCCGTCATCCAGAAACACTTCTGTAAAAAAATGAAAACATGGAGACATAAGAGAGGCAGTAAAACGTGCCACTCATTGCAATTTCTTGCTGCTTTAGCCCATCTGACAACCGAGAAATATCACTAGCATCCATTAAACCTGTCAAGTTGATCGGGACCTCAAAATCAGCAGGCAAATCCATCCCAAAACCTGTAAAGATGTTTCTCAATGTGTCGCGAGGTGTGAAAAGATATGTCAAGTTGGATGTTGACACAAAGATATTGTTTGACAAATCCGGTATATTAGCGCATTTTGTACGCAAGCCCCATCGAGGAAATCTACACAAAAAATACAGTGGATCAGCGACGTCTTTTTCCTCCGCCAAAAAAGATTACGAGCTATGTACCTGAGAATCGACCCGGGACGGACTGTAGTTGTCAGTGACTCGGTAGCATCATTAGTCTTTGATGATGGAACGGTTGTGTTCGTCTCAAATGAGCCAGAGCCAAAGCCACCGCCAACGAGTTGAGACTTTGTGACTTCAGCGAAGTAAACAATGTCGTTGTTCCATATAAAATATGCCGTTCCAGGTATCTCATTTCGCAGAGATAGTGGCTGAAGAGTCCATGCTAACTCAGGATCCTATGAAATGGAGTAAGGAAAAGAAACTCCCCTTCTGTGCATATTTCAAGAGTAATGTTAATGCAACGTACCTGTACTACATTTACCAGACTTTGTGCTCTTTGGATATCTGCAGAAGATATATCGGCGTTCACTGCGACTTCAGAATAGATTTCGTGTTGAAGCTAAATCCGCATAGATAAAGAATAATGCAACCCATATTGAGCGGCGCTTGGTGCCTTTACTGGAGATTAAATTCGCTTACCACGGAAACGATACCGATATCGATAAGGCGTGCCATAACGAAGGGGAGAGTAGCACCTATGACGGCGTTGAGGATAAAGAAGAAAATCCAAAAAGACCATTTGCGTGAACTTAGATTGTCGTTCAGTAGATCCAATGCCGAAAAATATGGACACCCACTCATAGAAGCTGCGATAGGCTCTTTCCGTCCCGGGGTATGAATATCGATCCCAAAGCAATCGCAATGCTGCTATAGAACTCATCGAACTATTGGAATGTATGGCCAGGTCCTTCAAGCGTACACCAGAAGTTCGAGAATCGGGTAAGCGCGACTGGTGTATTATAGTAGCCCACACTTTCATACTCGATAATGTAAGCCCGCAAGAAAATACCGATGAGAACTAAAGAAATTTTACATACCAGAAGCCTCCAGAATTCTTTCTGCAATTCTCATCAAACTCCAGCCTAATAAACCACCAAGAAGGCCACACCCAACGCCAACCATTGTACGAGACCAAAAGAACGACCTCTGTCTCGATGCATATACAAAGAGCAGCAAGAATGGATACCCGAACGCACACAACGAAAGATGCACTGCAAGTTTGCGCCACTGTGGCACTTCAAACCCTTTCGCGAAAGGGTGCTCCGCTCGCGATTTGGGAAATCGTGAATTCGTTCCAGCACGTGTGAGTAATAGAGGTTTGAAGCTCTTCCTTGGTTGGTGCGCTATGGCTGTTGCAGAACTGGGACGTTGTGCCGCTACACGAGAAGTGGTCGGTGGTAGGGGGAGATTTTTGGCAGGACGGGGAGCATAATGTTCACTCTTGCGAGACAACGCCGTCGGTGCCAAGACAGAATTGTCAAACGAAGAATCGTGCACACGTGGATCATCTGAAAGAAGCAGTGGTACGTTGACGTCTTCTTCCATGCCGGGCCTTACAAAGGGTAGTTTCTGGACGAAATTTGGTGTAGGAGCGTATGTTCTGGTAGAGTCTTGAAGGCGGATTTCGTCAATGAGGCGTATAGAGCGCATTTCAGAGTTTATGTCATCGATATTGAGTCCATTGGTGAGACGAGACACAGCAGAGGGTTGAAAAGGCACTTGGTGTGTGGATGGCCTTTGTCGTTCCATATCTCGCGCGATAGAGTTGAGAAGATAGGTGGACCAGGGGGCCGTTAAGTTATCACCCAGATTAGAGGTCAACGGGCAAATTAACAACAGACATCGGCCAGGCAGTGCTTTATACCTTGGTAAGTACCGAGTCCTCCATTAAGGGATGTGCAGTTGTCTACATAGCGGGGACCGGTTCATGAATTCGAGGTCCCTAGCCCCTTCCACATAGTTTATGCGTGAAGTACTTGGTAATAGGCATGAAGAATGTGGTAGGCAATTGCTGAGATATGGCGAATCCCGGAAGCAACCGTGTCAGAATGAGGACTCGTGGCGCGAATAAAGTGGGCTTATGGCGTGGGATAATAAAAGGTGGGCGCTAATTGAATCCTTATCGTTATTCACCGGCACCGTCGACCATTATATTTGGACGAGGCGTTCCATGCCCAGACATGGATGTATGCATACGGACCAAGATTGCATCTGACAATCAGAAAACTCCAAGAAGGATATCTGGCTTTACTCTGTACGAGACATGAATTTTCGGGAATGATTCAAGAACACTTTAAAGCGCTCCCAAGTGCAGACGATTCGCAGAAATACAACTGTTGCGAGTAGGGCTACAAGGTAATATATGTCATACAGTGATATAAGGTCTTAAACAAGCTTCCACGTATCAATTATTTCGTTCAGTGATCGTACACTCCACCCAGACCCGAGAGCAGTTGTCATCTTGTTTCCGGATGAATGCAGAACTTCTTTGATTCCCGTATCCAAAGCTTGCACGTTTGCAGTGCCCGCAGGTGGAGGCAGGTTGATGCATTGCGCATGCGCATCTTTGGCCAGTTGATGAAGTACAGCAAGCAATGTTGATACAGGAACGCCGTTGCATAATAGATACCATGCAAGGTATCGTTGTGCAAGTTTTTCGTCAATCAACTCGCCATCCACTTCTATGACCACAGGCACGTCGACATTGCTGAAAGGACCTCTGGTTGACAATGGCTCTCCTCTTGCGTAGCAGCCTATGTATTGCTGGAAAAATTCTGATGCACGCAGTTTGTCTAATTTTCGGTCTAACGCATGGAGCGTGCCCTGAACGGTTGTATCTCTAATTAATCCAGGGCGTGGATTGTTTTCCAAACGGCCACTGAATCGCCGTTCATACACCTTTGCGTAGAAGTCTGCTGCAAAACGCAAATCTTGCAGGCGCAGATGAAAATAACGCGATTTTGGAGACATTGTGCGATAATTGTAGAGCGTGAGGTGAGCTTGCAGCGTCTGCGGCTTGTCCTGAAGAATGCTGTCGAGCAGTGTAGCGTGGCAATAGGTGTGGAATAGGCGTTCTTCCTGCGTCGCGTCGTCGAAATCTGAACGAGAAAAGTGATCGGCAAATGCTAAGAAGAGTACATTGTTCGAGAAGGAGGTGATGAATTCGCTGAGATCACCAGCGGGATGTATCCTTGTATCCGTTAGCTGTGGAAAATCCAGCGTAGCTGCGTCACCAGCGGACGAGCCAGAGCGAATGAAGAGGCTGCGGCTGCCTCGTGGATCCTCTGTGTAGCTCAAAAAAGCTGTGCGCCTCTTCACGTACAATGTCTGACTTCGCAACAAAGCCTCTTTGTGGCGGGGATGCGCCGCTGTGTCGAGATAGAATGGCCAATACCGCGGTGTATCTACACGGATTGCCATGAGTTTGTCCATATCCGGAATGAGCGTCGGAGATATCAATTGCGTTTGTTCTATCGTGTCCCCCTCTTTCATCGTGATCTTGACAGGCAAGAACACGACTTCATTGGTGTCGACATCACGAGCAATAAGACATCGTGGCTCTGTAGCCAAGACCCACATATGTCTCAAGGCTTGCAAAAAGCTTCGGTTGTCTGAAGAAACGTGGTTGAAGCGAGGGAAAAAAGCCGTGACCATGCAGGCGATAGCAGCGTCAGAAGTTCCCAATGTAAACCGGCCACCACCTAGGAATAACAGCCCAAGCGACATATGCGTTGCAACGTGGACGCCATATTTGAATCCATGATGGTACATGAGCTGTTGGGACATCCCATAAGCGTACCTGAGGCGACGCAAACAAGTAATTTCGCCGGTACCGGCCATGACCATACTGAGAGAGATTGAGATTAGGTTCAGACCATCCCGAATCGCAGATCGCTTGATTTTGTGGTCGAACGCTGGGCCTAAAAATGGCAGAATTAGATGTCAGTAGCCTCAATGGGAATTACTGGTCCAGAAATTCATGCTTACCACTTCCGTAAGCCATTCTTGAAAAATTGTCGAAGTGTTTGACGATCATCTGATAAGCTTCTTGACGCGCAGTGCCCGCATATTTAAGGCCAACCACAAAGCAACCACCAGCAATGATATTATAATAGGCCAGTTCCATGGAATCGTCGATAGGTTTACCGAACTTTGTCCTCTGTTCGATGGCTTCGAAGATCGTCTTCGGAATTTGTCGAATGAGCCACTCGTTATTGGGGACCACGTCATCCCACATGATTAGAGCTCTCGCTATTGTGCGTATGAGGAGGAAGGTAGGCTGAACCGCGTTGAGCGAGACGATAGTATCAGGAATTGTCAATATATCAGCGACATCCTTGCGGCCTGTCCGCAGATACATGAGCCCCAGAGCGATAGAAGCAGCGGGTGAAGTCAGATTGATATCGAAAGTAGTTTTCGTCTTGTAGCCTGTCATCCTTTGCGTATCTCCATGAATGAGAATGCTCAATCGCTTTAGAATAACCAAATCCGCAGGGATGGTAGACCCCTTTCCAAGCATGATCATTCCGAATGCGAGAGCGGTGGCGTATGTATAAGCTTCGCGATGTTCATTGCTCAAGTCCGGCTGGACGAGGTCGCGTCGACTGATTTGACTCAAACACACCTCAGCCATTCGTCGATTTCGGGTGCCAAGATACACAAGGCCAACACCATACAAACCAGCTGCCTGTGTGACCAAAGGAACGTTCAGATCCACAGTTGGGGTCGGAAGCATGGCAGGTGAGTGCACCGCAAGCAATTTCGTAACATGCTCATTTCCAGTTCCAGCGTGGGCTGCCGATAAACCCAGAAGAACGGCGATGGATGTAAGCTCATGTTTGGGCGTCAGATACGCGAATGTGTGCCACGTCATCATTTGCTTCAGATGTCCGTTTAACCCAAGTGCGAGGAGGAATCCGGCATGTTCAGGCGACAGTTCAGTCGGTTTATTGAAGGCGATCCAAGAGCTTTCGACTCCGGGGGCGGTGGGCGATATGCGCAATCCAGCAGCGACTCCGTTATGGAAGTCGCCCCAAGCAACGGATTCAGAAGGAACTTTGCCGGGCTCGGGGGTAACGAGGATGTTCAGCGGCTGGACGCGGATGTTGTACTCCATACGCGGAAGGGCATAGGCTTCGTGTGTTACGATTGGAACAGACCCAAAGGTAAACATAGCACGCCCATACGGCAGTGCCAGTGTTCGTTCTGCCACTCGGACGACTTGATTCTGATGTTCCTTCGTTTGGTCGTGTTCGCTACGCAGGTGATAAATATAAGAAGGCTAGCGCAAATCGACTTTGACGTACCTCAATTCAGGTCTATCTATACCTTTCACAGACGGGATAGCTGAGGAGCATAACATGCGCGCTACCTCCTCCAATCGTCGATCAAGTCCAAAGCGGATGTCCGTGAATTCTTTGAGATTGAGGTCCACGCCCGAAGTCACCTCCGTTTCTCCTGCCATTGTACGCACGTCCGCCGCAATTTCGCCAATCGTTTGTCTAGGCTTCGAAGGATTCTTTGGAAGAGGATTCATAATCTTCTCCGTGACATGATAGATCATGGTACTCACAATAAATTCTTTCCTCGACTTATATCCTTCGTTGATGAATGTATCGGGGTTTTTCAAAGCAGAAACCGCAAGATCATTGCGGCCAATGAGACTATAAGCTTCCAAAGGCCAATTACCAGGCGGAGCAAGCTGGCATGTTCTTGCAGCTTCTCTCAGCGGCGCAGCAATACCAAGTGGCAGCTCCGACCAAATATCGCCACCGTTGCTCTGGGATACTAACTGATAAACAACGTTCTCAGATCGCTTTTGCCCGTCAGTCACCCTACCATCGGACAAAGTATTATAGAGGAGGCTAAGCTTGTGCAGCTCGTGCAGAGGGTCGCAGACACCGTACTCCAGAGAAGGACTAATTGAAAACCGAGACACGATATGTTGTACATCATGCCAAGGCGCATTCCAATCGGTAGTACTGACACGCCCGTAGAGGATGGCAGAGATATCAGGTGGCCATACAGGTATTCGATCGTCAAGATATTCAGGTTCTACATTGTCGTTAAGAGGCTGAAGATTATAAACGACCAACAAAACATACCAGAAGTTAGAGGCGACGGCCAGTCATCCATTGCTGCAGGGACGAGACGTTTCCAATAATCTGCCCATTCTGGACGAACTGCCCCGGCAATGCGACAAAGTATAGGGGCAAGTTTCAATAGGTCCCTGTATCGTGGTATGGAGAGGCGAAGGTGCTCGGCAAGAGTGTGTATCCCGTACAGGAGAGGCGCAAGCATTGGATGAGGTGGATGGGTATATAAGGATTGCGGATTTGTACGTTTGAGTGTCGGTGGTATTCGGAGACGACGCAAAGCTGGGTCTTCCGTAAAGTGATCATGCGACCTTGAGCTACTCAACTGCAGCCATGGATCCACAGGCGGCGCCGTATCTGGCAATGCAAGTCCAAAGGCTGTGTAAAGAGACGAAGAAAAGCATTCAAACTCCACGTTCTCGGCTGTAGACCAAGCACTATCAGACCATTTTTCGAGGAATAAGCGGTGAATAGGGAACGTGAGTTCGGTGGGAAGAATAAGAGCAAGGAGTTGGAAACAATCCATGACGAGCTTGTCCGTTGGGTACAAATCGAAAGTAACTTGAGATTTCCAGCCGTCTTCGTAGACCAACATGGTGGTTCCCCACCGAGCCTCTTCAGCACCGACGACGTACCCGTGAGCATTTTCCGGGGCCATTGATGTCTCCATATCGGTCTCCAGCTTCTCCGGCAGTGGAATTTGAACCTGGACAGGAATTTCGCAAAGGCCATGAGTCAGAAGTGACAATTGGCCCTGGGGTTTAACGACCAACAAGTCCCAAACGTTTCTTCGGGTAGCACGTAAAGCCGTGACGCTGATTGCCGCAGCGTCGGAAACGACGGGTGTTACCAACATGGTTCGGTCAGGTTGAATAACCAGAGAATAGGTTTGCACGACCTTCGCTGCCGGGAGGCATATGGCCAGAAGAGAGCGACGTTCTTTCCCATCAAAGCGATCATCGAAGAGCGATACCGAAATATTTCGCCATGCCTCCGCGCTGAATGAAATGAGTGGGCAGAATCAGGAAGGGAAAAGAGGTCTCACTCGGCAGCCCCAATGTGGTGCACCAGCACAGATTCCATCCAATATGCGGCCGTCATACGACCATGGTCGTGTGGCGGCACCAAATCTGAACTTCCTAAGGCCATTCTGTCCATCGTTGTACTCAAGTCATTTCGTGAAAGGGAGTTCCGTCGTGTTTTGATTGGGCCAGATCGCTGTAGCGCAGCTCGTGTAGTAGAAGGGGCAGGAGCATTTCCTCCCACGAGAGACGCCATCGTTGTTGTTGAAGAGAGAGATGGGGCCATGCCAGGGAGTGAAGATAAGGGCGGCATGTCAGCCAGGTCGAATGTTTCTGGGATGACGGCAGGCTGTTGTATGCGGGAACCAGGGGATGAAGGATGCATGCGATCGCGAGCACCACCGTCGAAAAGTGCTGACGTCCGTCGACTTGAGACGGATTGTCGTTTGTTGTTTGTAGGGAGCGGCGCTGGTTTGCTGGCGACGTATGATCCCGGCGTATCCTTGGGCTTGATAAACACATATCGCCAGATAGAAAGTAGGCCCTTCTCGGCGTCAACCGTGACTACGATTTGGACATCGCTAATGACGCTTTGATGAGAAACCCAAACGATCATTTCTTTTGGTGGAATGGACTTCAAAGGCTTCGTTAAGTGTTCGGCTTCATCCTTGAGTGTAGCAGGCAGGTCGTTAGATGGCCCTATGATACGAGCGGTCAAACCGACTGCCGCTGCTTCTGCAAAAGGACTTGTGATGGTGAAGATGGTGGGTAATACATCATCGCCGGATTCCTCTGCTTCGCGCACCTCGTCGGCTTCCAGGACGCGCTGAATCATGAGTCCATGAGGTGATATCGGCCATGCTTTTCGCACGATGAAAGGTAGAGAGAAGGTATAATCCACACCGTTCAAAAAGTATATCTTAGCCATGGTCCGTAAGAAGATGAAAACGGCTGGAACGACTTCCACCGGTCCTCCGTCAACTTTTGGGTGCAATTGAGAGCGGGCGAAAGGGCCAAAGGTGGGTCTCGTCGACGCGCCGGGTGTTGTCACCTCGATGCCGACTTGGTTGACTACCTTTGTTGTCGTCGTTGGCTTGTGCTGCTCGAGTTCACCTAGACATGCCCACTGGATGGCTTCTCCCTCCCGGTCGAAACTCCATCTCTTCTTCATTACCCCCGCATAGCTCAACACTACCGCGTGTCTGTCCCAGACGAGTTCGGGTTCCTTTGGTGTTCGGCCTGTAAAGAAAGTCGAAGTCTGAATCGGCAGACCATTCTTTCTATCAGACCCATATAGAGCCACTCTTATTGATCGCAAAAGAGGTGTTTCATGAGCAAGATTTGGAGGTGGTGTCGAATTACGAGCCAGGAATTTCTGTGCAGACGACGGGGGTGATGCTTGCGCAGTGACCAGTATTGGTGGCATTCAAGTCCGCTCTTTCACCCTAAGCTTTTGCTGGCCACAAAATGAAGGAACCAGGTAGAAGTATGTCGCGTAAGCTGAGAAGAAAAATGGGAAAGTGTTGGCGACGAAGCAAGTGGCGGCGAGGCCGCCCACGCGTTGTTTGCATTTATTTGGATGACAGCAACAAACACCCTTCGTCGTCGTTTTACGACCGCCACGACAGCGACCACACCCGACACCTGGTTTGAATGGCAAGTCTTTTCCCCCCAATTTATTCTTGACAGCTGAATGAATGAATGAAAACCCTAGACATCCTCCGCGTTTTCCCATTGATGATTATGCGCCTTGTAGAAGATTTCGCAATGTTGAATAGCACTCGTCGAAATTATCTTGTGGAATGTCGAATGTATCAACACTAAAATGCAGCCTCAGATCTGGGTACTCATGTTAGTGTCTAGTTCGCCGTCCACTGTTGCACAGTCTCTTCGAGGCCTCTCAAAGCATGCAGGAGTTGCCATTCTCATTGAGGGGCCACTCCACAAAGCCCGTTCAGGTGCGCGTGCTCACGACGTTTAGTGGGGCTACAGTACTGCTAAGGTCCTGCCCCCAAGCATGTCGTAAGATTTTTTTTAACGCATAAATCCATTGTGCAAAATTTCTAAGGACGTCCACTTAGAGTTTTGCAAGTGGTTGGAATACGTAGTTGATGGACTGGACTAAAGCGCACGTTCCAATCGCCAATCAACCCGATCCCTTGTTCTCCTCGTTCAGTGGTTGTGAAGGGGTGCGAACGAACTTGTCTAGGATCGATTGATGGGCGACATGTTGTCGAGCTGCGCAAAGGCCGGAGGGTCTCCTTTACGGGGGAGACATCTCACTTTCATTACGTTCCAGTCCAAAACGATCCCGGAATTGGTCTTGGCCGCCCCAGTCTCAGATTTCGCAATCGGAAGTATATAAACGGAAGAGGACTTTGCGGCTGACCAGAAAACCCCTCTAACCGCATCTTACACCCTGCGATATCTATTGCCTCACCATCGTCCCATTCATCTCAACGCTAGCCGTACATCTACAATCATGCAACTCTCCATCAAATTCCTCGCGTTGTCTCTTTTGGCTACGTACGCAGCCGCTCAGACCACTACTAACACCGACACCGACACGTATGTCGCTCTTTGTTTTTCGTCGCTCGCAGATGAACTCATCATTCAAACCTTGCAGCACAACGACGTCCGTTGAAACCACATCCGACGAGACTACAAGCACCGAAACTTCCACCACGAGCGAAACCACAAGCCCCACGAGCATCTCATCTGAGTCGTTGTCTCAGTTCTCTTCTTTGGCATCTGCATCGTCGGCATCGTTGCTGAGCTCCGCGAGCGCCGCAATCTCGAGTGTTGTCTCTCAAGTCAGCACGGCCATCATTCCTACCACCACGAGCAACAACGGCGCTGCATCTTCGAACGGGATGGGAAATGGCGTTGCGTTGGCGTTGGCTGGTGTTGTTGTTGCACTCGTTTAGAGTCATTGCGTTTGGGATGGACAGATTGGAGGACACTGGACGGACGAAAATATATCGCACATGTACATTTTATCTATGATATTCTATGCCCCTGAAGTTATGGCTTGTGCTATCCGAACGTATGAATGTTACGACTCGAGTGGTATATGGTTAAAGAGACTGTCTAAGGTAGCTAATGTCGTCATTTTTGCACCGATCTATTAATAGATTTTGCATAGGCGCCCGCCGTCTATCAATCTAGTTATGCGGGAAACATACTACAATTAGTGGTCGCATATCTGACAATACAATGTAGTGCGGTAGATGTTCCGATGTATTTACTCTATTCATCGCCAACCGAAAATAAGACATCATCGGCAGACGGGATCTGCCGTTTGCCGCCTACAACGTTGCATACACGATGGATGGCTTTCAAAAAGAATTTGATATAACCGGAAACACTATGCAACGTTTTGAGCTTCCATGATAGCAATTATAGCTAATAGACGCGCGTTATCGTTTTATTCGCGTTTGTTCTACAATTATCCCATTAAGAACACATGTAAACCACGCACTCCATTCATCTCCAGCATGAGTCGCCAGTGAGAATCCTTCGAGAAAGAAGCAGACCTATTCCCAAAGTAATATATTATCCACGAAATCCTCGGAACTTATCGACACAAGCGCCCAAGTGATGATATAGGCAACATGTTAACGCCATCACAAGCAAATTAATTTGTCCGTCTCTTGGGTCTGTAATCGATGCCCTGCACGACAAATTATAAAGGCGATCGTTCTGGCTTTCTTTCCCCACTACTCTTTCACTGACAGAGAATCACATTCCGAACGATTTGCGAGCAAGATGCACTTCCTTTCGTCTCTAGAACGGTAAGCACACAACCGTTGATAATCGAAATCATTGTTCCAATTTAGCCTCGCAGTGCTTTCGAACAGGTTGTTGAATTGTGAGCATCCTTTTGAAGAATAATTTCACTGAAATTGACATGATAAGTTTAGCGTCAAAGAAATTATACCACAGGGCGAGCCTGTCGATATAAAGAACGCGATCCATACTACGTGAGGCTTTTTATGCTCACCACGGTGTTAAACTTACCGATAACCAAAGCACTAAATTCGCCGAATTCGGAAAGGCCATGAGTAATATGTACGTTTAGTAAACTAATGAATCGATTTGTCTTAATTCCGATATCATAGCCGTCCAAAAGTTGCTCTGACTCGGAGGGGGGAAATCAATAATTCAACCCACTCGAGCTCTATGTGCGTTTTATTGTTCACCGTCTGTATAGCTTATTGAGTCAGGACTACTCATCAAATCTCTTGATTTGCCTTATCTAGAAGCGGTCAAACAACTAAACTAAAAAATGAATTTGCGCCAACAACCGCCAAGAAGTAAGTCGTACAACATCATCTCCCGACTTTGATTCGACGTTAAGTTTTGGCATCCCGTTCGTAGTCCAGGCGCTGAGCTCTCGTCAACTACTGTGAACCCTACGTCAGCAACGAGTGACAAAGATTCTAGGTTCGCCATTTCTTTAAGACTAACTTTCGTCAAAAATTTTCCTGATCAAAATTGTGTAAAGTCGCCGCCTATTCGGCCTTGTCATAGGAATCAACACTTACAATAGACGCCAGTCGCCTCAGAATGCTCCTATTTCTCGTGGCCCGCAAGTTTCGTCCAAAAAGAAGCCTTATATTCCCATATTCTCCAATCTTGGTGGCGCAGTCGGAGACGCCAAGCGTTTTCACAAGTATCTGACGTCGCCTGAAGTTGGAATTCCTCAAGATCAGATAACACTACTTTGCGAACAACAAGCCACGCGTACGAACATCATCAAAGCATTCCAGGGCCTTGCCGATGAAGCCAGAATTCGCAAGGGAGACTCAATTGTCATCTACTATGCTGGGCATGGAGCGCAAGCGCTCCCACCCAAACGCTTGTTGAACGTGCCTGGGTGCCCGGAGTACAATGAACTTCTGATCCCCTATGACTTCAACGACGGCGAACAAGAGGAGATGGGCATCCCCGATTATACGTTGGCTGCGCTACTCGACTCAATAGCCAAGAAGAAAGGGGACAACATCGTGAGTTTCGTGGTCTCGACCTCGTGATATTATGCTGATTTATCGCACGCGGAAGACCATCATCTTCGACTGTTGTCACTCAGCGTCGGCTCTAAGAGGAGGCTATTGCTCCTCTGCCTCTCCCAACTCTCAGTCTCTCATCAGAGGAGGTCCGGAACTGAATTTTCACATACCAGATGAGCTGGACGAAAACATATGGGGAGGTACAAGGTCGTTAACTGTCCCACCTCGTCTACGCCACTCTGGTGCTGCGTCTTACGTGTTCTTCTCTGCATGCGCTTCCTTCGAACTGGCGAAGGAAGAAAAAGGTCAAGGTTGTTTCACATCCGCCCTTTTGAACCTCCTTCAGGCGATAGATTCCAACACGTTACGCTGCTCGCAAATAATACAGCGTCTTGATAAGATTCCAGGGTAAGCAAAGGTCTATGCAAAGTATAGTGTTATCTTCTGATTCCCTGTTTGTCCGTCAGGCAAAATCCGCAATGCGATGGGCTCCATACAGAGCGCACCATTTTTCACGGATTTCCTGCGCCACACAAGAAGAAATTCATAGACGTTCGAGTCGCTCGAACCAATTCCTGCCCGCCATCTGGGAAAATGATCGCTTCCATTCCGCGTAGAGCCAGCAACGTCGACGGACGTTCACGTTTGCTCCCCGAGGCTCAATTATCTGACATTACCAAGTCAACTAATGTATCTCCAGTCATGTTCGTCATGGATGCTGGAAGCGCCAATGGGCTTTCGAAGGGCGACGAATTTACGGTCTATAAATCTCAATCAGAAGAAGATCAGAACCACCCCATTGGCTATCTGGTCATCGACATCATAAACTCTTGTCGGTCGTATCTCAGAGCCCGCGGTCCGGAATTTGGCCTTTCCTCTACATTTGCACCAGCACTTCTTACGAAACCGGCACAACCTCGTCTCCAAATTTATATCGACCCCTCCGACGCTGTGGATTATCGCGAGCTTATATCCCTCATTGACTCTTTGGATCTGCAAGGCACTGTCGTCACTACAACAGATCGCAAAACCGCTCATATCTCACTCTCGAAACACAAGAATTCAGCGCATCTATGTTTTGATGTGATAGATGCAGTCTTAGTCGAGAAAAATATCAGCGGCTGCCATCATCTCGTCAATAGCTCGATAGGCAAAGAGGACCTTGCCACGATCATCAAAGAACTTGCACATTACTATTGGCACCTCAAACGAGGTAGTCCCAGCAATTCTTCCTTCCTTGTCGATATCTCCTTTTACGAGTTGGAGAGACATGTCGTGCCCCCTTCTCCTCGCGGCCCAATCAATCCCGTCGTTAACCTGAACAAGTCTGGCGTCATAGACTTGGAGGTTGACGCATACGAGGAAGAGGATGATGAAGACGAACTTGGTTTTCACAAAGAATCCAATCAAAGCGTTTATGGCATGGAGTTGACAAATCGGACGCCATGGGATCTTTACCCAACGCTGTTCTACTTCGACAATGCGAAATTTACAATCAGTAAGTGTTTGAGTCGTCCATGGCTCTGGTATTATAAATAACGACTCATTTACTTGTTCAAAATAGCATCTAGTTATCAGCCTCCGATTTCGAAAGAAAAGTCTGAGCCTCCACTGAGGCAGGGGAAGTCTATGACGATAGGCTATGGGTTGGGAGCGACTGTGGCACCCTTCACATTTTCCGTATCCGATCTTGATGCGAAAACGGAGAGTGGGTTTTTCAAGCTCGTTCTTTCGACGCATCCCATCGATCTCCTAGATATGGTGCAGGACGTTCCCGTTTTTGATAAAACCAGAGGCATGAGGCAGCTCAAAGACACTACAAAGTCCTCGGTTAATTGGGCCTCATTCAACATCCTTATTGTTCAAAGGCTTCGCGAAACGACTGCGTTGTAAAATACGTATTTTCAATTCCAATATTCTTTCTCCTGAAAATTACACGGCGTAAGTTTGTATCTGTATTTGCTGCACGCATTGAGCACGAATAATGCAGGGCCTGCGGAACCTGCCGTTCGGAGTCTGAATCGCCTCTTCCTGATTCCGACTCGTATAGTGACGTGGTTTCTTCCACATTTCTTGCTTCGTATCTAGTGCTACTTGACGTTTTGCTCCTGGTTCAGTTGTTTCTCCAGGCACTCAATATTGTGGAAAGAATGCTCAAGGAGCAGCTAAAATGCCGATCCAATGTGGTTCTCGAGGAACATGTGGATAACGCAAGGCTACAACGCTCCAGCAGATTTCATTCAATTCAGGCGCGTTCGCATGCATACCGTAACGATCGTGGCACATGAAGCAACAAATTTACTATCTGCTACCGTGATCCCACGATGAAGCCGGAAATTTCTCATGTTAAGCGCTCAAGTCGACTTTTTTAGACGCAACTCTTATGACCTTCCGATAGTGTAAGAGAAGCCTGGCCATCTGACGATCGAGTATTTGTCTGTCTGCTAGCTATAAAAACCCACAAGGCAGCTAACAGTCGTGGCTGCTCTCTTCTCGAATACACACTCTTCATCAGATCATCCCTCAAATGGGTCTGTTCTCTTTTATACCTGGTAGTATCCGGTGCATAAATCGAATTCTACACGGTTTGACTACACACTCACTACTAAACTATAGTGCATTTTACACCGCCCTGTGAGGAACTCATCGATTATGTGCATTTACCTTGAAATAACATGGGTGAGTTAGGAGGGGAGGGGAGTCTTCCGACAGCGATTCGTTCGGAGAGCCTCAAATAGCCACCTCGGTCCAGTCTAAGTACGTTTCTTCTATTCTATATGAGGAGAAATAGAATTTAGGCGCCTACTATCACCATTTGAAAGCGTACAGTCCATTCGACCAGACGATAAGGCTTCCCCATCCAATAATCGCACCTTGAACTCGTCAGACGAAGCATTTGTCGCGTATGCTACATCCATTGCTCTTAGCACATTGGGTACCGACTAATTGTCTACGGGTCGCCTCAGATCGTCCGATATGTCGGTAAAAATGGCCAACTTGGACCTGACTGCTACTAAAGAGGGCAATTCAAAGTGAGTGACATGTCTTATGTATGTAGAACACAAGCAATAGCTCAAATCACTCTCATTGGTATACATATTCGAATAGACCTCGCCTTTTCGGCCTCCTTATAGGCATCAATACCTACAACAGAGATTCACATGTCGTTTCAGCATCTGGAGATCGTGGAAGTCGTCTCTTCTCCAAGACTCCCCAAGGCACGACGGCATCATTTACTAATCTTCGTGGGGCCGTTGCGGATGCCCAAAACTTTCAGGACTACCTTACTTCGGACCTTGGCATCCCTGGAGATCAGGTACAGCTGCTGTGCGACAAGGAAGCAACCCGGGAGAAAATCATCAAGTCTTTTCGGGATCTCGCCACCAGCGAGAAGATTCAGTACGGCGATGCAATCGTTATCTTTTACGCAGGTCATGGCGCCCAGGCTCTTCCCCCTAAACGTTTAGAACGGCAAACTGGATGCCCAACACTTATCGAACTTTTAGTTCCGTACGACTTCAACGACTACCCCGAGAAACAAGAATACATGGGCATTCCTGATTATACTCTTGCTGCACTCCTCAATCAGATCGCGGAGGTCAAAGGAAATAATATTGTAAGCCCCATGATAATGCGCGTCTTCCATATTAAAAATGAGATTTTTTCACTCGTAGACTGTCATCTTCGACTGCTGCCATTCGGCTTCGGCTCTACGAGGTGGTTTGTCCACTGCCTCTAATCAGTCTCACACGATTACTCGAGCTGGTCCGGAGCTGAAATTTCATTTACCGGACGCGCTGGACCAAGAAATATGGGGTGCAGCAACGTATGCAACTAGAGGCATGACCACATTCCCGCGATTACGTCACTTAGGCGCTGCCTCCTATGTGTTCTTTTCTGCCTGTGCTTCATATGAGCTGGCGAGGGAAGAAGAAGGACGGGGCTGTTTCTCATCAGCTCTTCTGGTCCTCCTTAAGGAACTAGGTTCTCATACGCTGTCATGTTCTCAGATAATAACTCGTCTAAACAAAATTAAAGGGTACGCTACGCTCGATAGCTCAGAATGGTCCATGCCGCTAATTGTTTATTGGCAGCCAAAGTCCTCAGTGCGAAGGACGCCATGCAGATCGCTTCATATTCCATGGTTTCTCATCGTCGCTCAGGAAACGGTTCTTCTATGTGAGCAACACACGAAAAGGTCGCCGGGCAAACGTCTCGAGCTCGGAATTCATACTGGAAGGTGGAAGTGTGGACGGGTTTACCATTGGAGACGAGTTCACTGTATACGATACCGAGTCCAACAAGGAGCAAACTCGACCCATAGGAAAATTGATCCTCCATAAATTTTCAGCTCGTGAAGACCTAGCCTTGCTCAAGATTCCCGACGGAGCTCCTCCATTTGTTCTTCCGTGTACCCCCGCTCCAGCGCTTCTTACAAGACCAGCATCACCGTATCTCCAGCTCTATATCGGTGATACCAAGGATGCTTCCCTCGTCTCCCGAATCGACGAGCTAGATTTATACAACACTATCTCCATTGCCTCTGATCGCAAATCCGCGCACATAGCGCTCTCCAGTGCAGCTTCACAAGGCCTGAATCAGTTACGATTTGAAGTAGTTGATACTATCTTGGTCGACAGAGGCCTTGACTGCGGCCATCATCTTGTCGACGATTCGATCGAAAAAGTAGATCTTGCCAAGATATTGAAAGACTTAGCGCACTATTACTGGCATCTGAAACGCGGGACTCCCAATGATCCATCTTTTCCAGTCGACATCTCTCTTTACGAATTGGAACAAAACGACCCACCTCAATTTCTTCCTATCGATGCGGATGATAATCTATATAACTCGGCGCTGGGCGTTGTTGAATTAGACGTTGACGACGAGTTGGATCAATTTGGGGAATCAGTGCCTCTAAAACCCTATGGGATGAAAGTGACCAATAACTCGCCTGACGACCTCTACCCTGCTCTATTTTATTTTGACAACTTGAAGTTTACAATTGGTACGCGTAACGTCTCTCATCAAGTCGTGATACTACAGGTGACTAATCCACGAATACCGAACATTTTAGAGACCATCTACCATTCTTCATTGGCCAAAAATAATGCGGAATCTCCTCTGAAAAAAGGGGAATCTATCACAATTGGGTATGGGCTAGGGGCAGGAGCGACCGTGCCGCCTTTCACTTTCTCTCTCTCTGATACTGAGAAGGATATGGAGTTTGGGTTTTTGAAGCTCATTCTTTCGACGAGCCCTATCAATCTCCAACATATCGAGCAGAAGAATCCTGTTTTCGAACAGTACCGAAGCTTAAAACAAATCGAAGTATCAGTAGGTTCTGCGCCGCCAATTTCTTGGGCCTCGTTCAACATCTTGGTCATTCAACGATTGCGCGAGTAGGTAGAAGGGAATAGTAGCTTGACCAATTTTGCTTCTTTCTCTTTCACAGATCCATCAGATATCTCGGCATAAAAATGTATTATGTAGTGTTCCTTGTATGATTTTTCCAAGCGTCAGTATATTATGGGTCAGAATCAATCAGAATCCGCGGGAGAATAAAAAGTGTGCAGACTAGAGCAAGTAAAAGAGGATGCTTAGAAATGAGGATGCAAGACGAATTGGCAAAGGTATGTGGAGTTCAATTGATCAACTGGTTCAACGATTTAGAGGTTGGCGACTCTTTGTAAAAATACTGTTCCTTTCGCCTATGCGTGATCATGGGCGCTCTGAAGCGCAGAATTTTGACGCGCCCTGTTTCGGGCATTGCATGCGTCAAAACTACGACAGATCCAGAGGTATTACTTCTGCATCTAACAGGTATGTAGCAAATTGATAAGTAGGAAGAGTACTCGTACATCTATATAAATATTAATGGAGGTAAATACCATACTGTAACTGTGTAGCACCCATTATTGTACACGTGTACGTAGGAGTAGAGCTGATAGATTGTACAAAAATCCTAAGCAGGCACATGCGGGGTAAGATCGGGAATCTCAGCCATTGCATTAGATTCCATCTCTGGTTTGTCATTTAATTCGGGATTAGAGTTCACGACCAAGTCGTTGGGTAAGAGGACCGCACGGTCGATCGCGACAGGCAAACCTCGATGTCTTCCTCTCACCATGATAACGATAATGATTAGTTTTGACAACGGACGAAGAGCGCCAGAAAACGAGAAATTATCCTAGAATAATTTTGCGAAATGTAAGCGAACGTTTCATTGCTTTCAAAACGGAGGTGACCATACCGTCGGCAACCCTAGGCTCAATCCAATACCCCCAAACGCTGAAACCAGTTCAAACAATACACGGAACAAATCAAACCATTTCATCGATTCATCGAGAAGCTTTGCCCGTTCAACAATCGCAACAAGGAAAACCGCCCAGACCAACCACCATATATCTGATATTCAGATGGCGTACGTGAGATGCGGATATCCTAGCCAGGCTTTTTCTCAATGCGCACCTATTGACAGTTGACGCCGCAAATGCCACCCAAGATATCGCCCTACACGCTCCCTACCAGACTTGATCTTTTCTAAACCCTGCGGTTCTTCGTCTTCGTCATCCGGCGGCGCTTCAAAGATACCCATGGAACGTTCTTCGTATCTATGTAATGGTGTTATTGACCGGAATTAACTTCCAAGCAGAAAAAAAAATTACACATTCGTGGAGCGGATACTCAGAGCAACCTTATGAGATATAAAATGTCGGCTTCCAGAGCTTCAAGAAGAATGGAAACTTACAGGATAAACCTACAAAGAATAGAATAAGTAACAAAGACAATAGATAAATCCATGTATGCACGTACCGCGATATACATCATGACTACATATAGAAACCTACCAAGCAAAGTTGAGATTGACTCATCCAACGTTCAAAATGACAGCTCACTGGAGGGCTGGAGCCAGATTAGAGAGTGGGACAATAGCGAATCCTGATGCTCGCGCCGCCAATCCCTGAAAAAGACCAGCAAGGACGCGAGGACCGACGGGTATCGCATCGTAGGCAGGGAGTCCAATGTCTGTGGGTAGAATTAGGGTACGAATATGAGATATCAGTCAATGCGAACAGCAGCGTAGACATACTCAAAACAAGAAAGGAAACCCATTCAATGATGCTGAAGCCAACCAGACAAACAACAAGGAACCAAGTTTGATGGCTTGGGAATCTGAAGGTAAAACCTTTAGTAGACTGCCTAATGTAAAGGTGGAAAGGACGTACAGGTATAAGAAACACCTGCAAAAATACGCCCGCATTAGTATACGTATGAGGTCAACAAGAAAGATGTACCTTCGGGGATGATCGAGAAGAAAAGACAAGGCACTCTGCGCTTCTGAATCTTCGGGAAGGATTTTGGATGTTATCCAGCTGTAACATTCGATTATCAGTGCTGTCATCGATGACTCAACAAAAAAACATTACATGATAAGGCGTAAACTGCGTTCCAGTATGATATCAGTATGTACGAATGAGAGTCGGACCCAGGAATAACATACAAGATGGGCTAGAAAACAACAAACGGGTCAATAGCTACTCAAAATTGCTAGGATAAACAACTTTACGAGGGCATGGTTGCCTGCCAGGATGCTGAAAATAAGGCCCACTATCATAACATGCACGTTAACATGGGAGAATTACACGCATAATAATTTTACTTACCGATCATAAGATATGCATTTTGGAAGGGGAGCATGCCCAGATCCACAAGCGATAATCCACCACCAGTATATGCACCCATAACTTGGAAGAAAGAAAACCTGATCAACCTGCGTTAGGGGGTTTTCGACAGAAGTAGTCAATGGTCCTTACCAGGTTTTGGACACGAGTCTGAATTGCGCAGCGAAAACGCCATCATACGTATGAACGACGGACAGCCATGGCAGGAATATCAAAATAGATATTATCTGGGACAAGATGAAGTACTTTGGCACTTCATTAGCAAAAAAAAAGTGATGCGAACAATGGGAGACACCCACTGCAGGGACGAGATAGCTTAATAACCTTAGCGCACGATATTCAGCACCTCCAATATCTTCCAATTGCTCATCTGTCAATGACTCCGTATGAAAATCCGAATTGCGCCCGACAATAAGGCCGCTGAAGTTCAGCCACGGCACGTTGGTGGACTGTAGCGTCGTGTATGTGCTCATGGTCATCGTACGTTCCATTTTTCGGTAGGTAGTAGGTGCGGCCTTCTTGAAGAGTTTGTCGATGAGTTCGGTGGGACCTGGGAAGCCACCAAAGTTGCGATATCTCGTATCCTTTTCATTTCGTGGATCGTCTTGGTTTACAATCACCGTCGTTCTCCGGAAAGGCATGGGAATGCCATCTGGAGATTGGATTAGAAATCATCGAAAGCATTCTGCAAGTCTATATTTCGAGAACCAACCTTGCACAAGCCGCGTAGGAGGGTGGTGGTGACCACTTCGTGGTGAGACGCCTGTGGACATTGCGAATCCGACCTGCGGAGACCGCGTGGTATTATTTGACACAGGTGAACGAAATGATCGCTCAACATCGGGTGACAATAACATTCCATTCGCAGATTTCGGTGACGATGAGTAAAATTGGCTTTCGGGAAGGACGTGCACGTTATCTTCATCTGGCTGTGATTGGAGTTCTTTGGGTAGGTCTATTTGTAGGTCCGTAAGAGTGGCCCCAGGAGTAGGTCCTGGTGTCGGGCCAATGAGCTGGAATTGTGGATTTGGTGCGTCGTTTGCTACTTTCTCTTGTCGTGGTGTGGGTTCTCGTTGCTTGAACGCTGCACCTATGGGTCCTGAAATTGACTTCATGAAGGATGCTTTGGATTTGAGCGACATCTTCTTCGTGGGCTTCTTTCTTTTAGAAACTACGTATTCGCAATGGTTCTTGAAGAATTGCCTGACGAAGAATACGTCCGCATTACGTCTTGATTCCAATGCAAATGCTCACTCACTTTCTTATGAGGACCATTATCCATGATGCCACCGTAAAATCTCCCTGGATAACATAAGTGTCATTTATCGACATGGATTGCGTGTACTCACAATCATCATTAAAAAATACAGAATAAGTTGCTGGAATGTAGTGATAGTCGATAGATTGACGGTACAAAGGCCAGTTACGGTCATGGCGGAATAGCAGAGGAACATCGAATCCACAAAGCTAATATGATAGCGACCGTTGCAAGCATAGAAAATCCCGGAAAATATTAGGGGTATAAGGGTGAAAGCAGCGACATGAACACGAAAGAAAGTAGTATGTTGGGCGACCAAATCAAGTGTTGCAGTGATAGTTTGGCGTATAGATGAGGGAATTATGCTGTGATGCCGTCGAGGACGCTGTCGTCGTCGTCTATCTTTGTCTTTTTCCATGTTCAGAGTTTCCTGGGTTCCTTCGGACGATTCCATATGATGCTTGATATTGAGAGAAATTCCAAACGACTAGGCGTCCGCAAGTTGGTTGATAGAAGAAAAGAGAAAAGTATAACCCACTGGGTCACCCAGACTGAGCGCTGACCATGATGTGGCCCTCGTTGGCGTGGGGAACGACCCTGATTGACCTCAACACTCAGTGCCACGAACGCAACATTCCGACATCAATACCCACGCCATTTTCGCTTCCATGATGTAAATACTGTAACGCATTGTAACGCGCGTCCAGCCAGGACCGTCTATGTGCGCAATCGTCTATGGTTTTGCGGTCGCTTGAAACACTGACCAGGCTGCATAGGCGCAGCTTAAACGAAGCGATTTTAGGAGGAACATAAATTTTTTTGTGTGACGTGCGTGCATGAAACAGGTAGAAGTTGAATATACCGGCGGGCTTTCAAATATTTCGCGGGCCGCCGCGCGTTACACGGCCGCTACGCCAGACACACTCCGTCTCCTTCCTCCTCTCAAGTTACGGCATTGCAACAGGTAAACCAGCAACATTGATATTGTGTGGAGGAGCTGGTAGCTATATTTCTGAGTTAGTAAAATATCTGAAGCTAACGATTCTATTAAGAGTGGCCTGCTGTCTAGTCAGTTGGACTAACCTGTTCTCTCAGACGACAAACATCCTCCCGTGGGCGAAAGGCGTTTGCTCCAAGCTCCCTATAGAAGATCGATCGACGATAAACTCGAACTTTATTCTGCTTTGGAAGAACACGAGACGCGTCAAAAAAACACCAATATGGCCTCCGATACCCACTATTTGCGCGCCATCGTTCCTACTTTACC
Source organism: Pholiota conissans (assembly GCA_015484465.1). Taxonomy (NCBI): domain Eukaryota; kingdom Fungi; phylum Basidiomycota; class Agaricomycetes; order Agaricales; family Strophariaceae; genus Pholiota; species Pholiota conissans. The sequence continues at coordinate 33,574 of MU155278.1, forward strand.
GACGGAGATTGCACAGAAGATACGCAGTTTGTGCGCAACGCCTTCTAACGAAATCATCCTCGAAAACCTTGTTCGCTTTATTTCGGGAGCAGATGCTGCCCCAGAATCATCCACCGCCGTTCAGCAACAATGGATTGAAAAGCAGACGGCCACAAAGAAAACTCTGACGACGCTGATACCTGTATCGGACAAGAAACGCGTTAGAGAAGACGACACCGCCAATGATCGAGATACCCAACCTAAAAAGGCGCGACTTGCTGAACCAAGTGCGGCTGCCAACGGAAACGATGTGATCACACCACAGGATCCTCTATATACCCTCCATGCTCTATCGGCCACTTCACCGGTTCGCAAAAAAGTAGATATCACCATCCACAAAAATGCCGTCACATTCACCAACACCACTTCACGCGCGGTGGAAAGCACAATCCCACTCTCTTTGATCAAGAGGGCATTTATTGTCCCTACTCGAGGGAAATCCAAACCACACTGGACGGTCATTCTCCTATCATCCGATATACCAGTCAAAAGCAAGCCAGGCGTCGCCTCCGAAAATCACCAAGTAATTTTCGGCATTGACGCTACCACCACAGCACCCTTTACTACAACTTCTTACATCGACGCCAGCAAACCAGCTGTTAAAGTGCTTCCCAAGGGTACGGTGACCCTTCCGTACGTCGAAGACTTCCTTCTCCATCTCAACCTCTCCGTCATCCATCCTACCACAAACGTCTTCAAAAGTGTGTGCCCAGGCATTGGCGCTAACGCAAACAGCGCCGGGATTCCAGGAGTCGAAGCCTACCGTGCAGCCAAAGCCGGAAATCTATGGTTCGCAAAGGAAGGCATTCTGTGGGGCGAGAGCAAGCCATGCGAATTCTGGCCTGTTGATGAGCTTCTCGGTCGCACCGAGGGTCTGCGCATAATCGGCAGCGGACGCACCTGCACCGTCATCCTCACCCGGCGCGGCGTTCTTGCAGAAGAGGCGGTCGATGGAGAGGAAGATGTCGGCGAGGAGACCGAATTTGGCATGGTTGACGCGAAAGAGCGTGAGGGAATCAACGAGTGGGTGAGGAACCACCGCCACCTCTTCGGGAAAGCTACTGGAGAGGAAGAACGAAAGAAGGAAGAGGCTGCAGCGAAGGCCCAGAACCAAGGCCCAATCACAATCCGGACGATGATGGAGGGATCTGACTCGGAAGATGACGACTTTTCAACAAGTGTGTCGGACTTGGATGGTTCAGAACGGTCATCGGATGAGAGTTCGTCAGAGGACGAGGAAGGCGGCAGCGACAAAGATGGAGAAGATGGAGAAGAGGCGGGGACGGAAGGCTCTAAACTAGATGACGAGGCTGAAGAGGATGAGGAAGAAGCCTTAGACCCAGTCAAACATCCTCTGTTGCGGCCTGGTGCTATGCCCAAGGTGTCAAAGGCTGCTCTAGAAATGGCGATTGGAATTGTGGAAGGGGCTTTTGTGGGAAGCTCAGGTCAAGGACAGGATGAATTAGACGAAGATGAAGAAGATGAACTCGACGACTAGGCCGTCTGTTTCTCGACATCCGGTATTCATTTTACATTGCCCTGAATTTCCAAGATTACCTACGCTGTATCACTATTGTGTAATTTGTATCGTTAGCATTGCTCTGTAACTGCTTTTCACGCATGGGATTTTAACCAAGGAATTTTGTTTATTTATCAAGTCTCCAAACTGTCGTTGCGTATGATACTTGAGAGCAGATCCTCGGGCGTTGGCTTCTGAGCCATGGCATGCACGCGTAATTCTAAATCATCCTGCAAGAATGAGGAGGTTGTGGGCCCAATTGCCGCGACTTTCGCTTGCCGTAATGGTGATGCTGTTGCTGCTGTTGCTGTTGCTGCTGTCGTTGTTGGAGGTGTTGGAGGTTGTGATCTTTCGAAATCGAAGTGTTTGTGCAAGATGGCAGTGACGAAGGCTGCTGCGGAAGGCGCAAAGTACACTATCCACCAAATATTGTTATCTATCACATATTAGAAAAGAGTTCAATCATACGAGAGAATGATACCCATACCTCTGGAAGAAGGAAGTTTGGACAAAAGCGACGCCTCAAATGATGTCGAACCTTGCGTTTCGTAAACTTGTAACGGCTGGAGTGATATTCCTCCCTCGTTTAATATACGAGGAAGGGTATCCCTGTTCTTATCGCCAGTAAGATAAAGAATCTTTGCTGGTCGTTCTTTGAGGTCGTCTAAAATAAACGGCGCAAGAGTCGCAGCACTTCCACTAGACTGTCCTCTGATATCAGGTGAACCCAGCCCCAGATGGCCAAATGAAGAAAATACGCCCTTCAAAGCTGTTTCCGTCGTCTTCCCAACAACGTAGAATGGGATAGCATCCCAACCCACTATCAATGTGGACTCAAACACGCATTTTGAGATGAGGCGTGGAGTTTTACCAACCTACACATGTCTTCTCATCACCTTCGTCCTGGACAAGCTGGAGAGCTTCCTTGAAGGCTTCACAGGATCTCTTGCTTGTCACAATCACTCCGGATATGTCTTGCAACCTGGGCCCTTGCAACAAGATATCGCGAAAGGTTGATAGATTGGTGAGAACGGTTTCGAGTACAGGAAGTGATATTGGATTGTAGCCCGCCTCTGAAAAGGCCAACTCGTAGCGATCAGGGGCACTTTCAGACAGTTCTCGAAGTAAGAGTATGTTGCGCATAACGATGCGGTAAACCAGAAAGAGTGATGGCGTCCAACGGTAAGGGGCGACGTTAAGAAGTGGTTTGGTGACCGGCCCGTCAATATTTTATTCAAGGTCCGAATATCTCCGAACAAAAAATATTGCGTCAAGTTTAGCAGCTTTGCGTCCTTTCACCTCTCCATCATGTCCGCATCGAAAAAGGAGAAGCCGTTGCATTCACTGTAGGCGCAGAATCTCTAAACTTGACATGGTTCTTATCTCACACCGGCTAGATTCGCGGGCGCGACCGCAGGAGCGATTGAAGCGTAAGCGCACGACTCGATATCTACACGCCGTTCATGTTAAGGATTGTAGGATTGTAGGTTCCTGACGTATCCAACCGAATTTGTGAAGACACGGTCGCAATTTGGAGGCAAGGTATTCCCTAATTTATCGCCTATGGGAGGCAAGGACTCATTGAATGGCAGAGGGAAGGACCAATTAAGATCATCAAGGACACAGTAAAAGCCAAAGGAATCACTGGGCTCTATTCGGGATGCTCTGCTCTGGTTGTTGGAAACTCCATAAAGGCCGGCGTGCGATTCGTCAGTTATGATCATTTCAAGCAAATGCTAGCGGACCCAGAGGTGTGGTATGGCCCTATTTTTGTGGAACTGTTCTCACTTGTGGCCGTATGATAGGGTAAAGTTAGTGCCCCTAGGAGTCTGTTGGGTAGGCTTCCACGACCTGCTCCAGTTGATATCGCGCTCATACCATCTTTCTATTAGCCGGTCTTGGAGCGGGAATGACTGAGGCCATTTTTGCCGTAACTCCTTCAGAAACAATCAAGTAAGCCTTTTCTTCTGTCTCTTCGCCTCTATATTACAACTTTCTATACTAGGACCAAACTTATTGACGATGCCAAACGACCAAATCCACAATATCGAGGTCTGATACACGGAACAGTGTCTATTGTCAAGCAGGAGGGAATTGCAGGAATTTACAGGGGACTTTTTCCTGTCGTATGCTCATACCATCGTCTCTACTTGTCAGAGTCTAAATCGAATATGGTAGATGATGCGTCAAGGAGCCAATTCGGCTGTTCGTTTCACTACATACGCAACTCTCAAACAGTTCGTTCAAGGAACAGTCCGTCCTGGCCAACCTCTGCCCAGTGCCATCACCTTTGGTATCGGAGGAATCGCTGGTTTGGTAACGGTCTACACTACAATGCCTTTAGAGTGCGTTTCCTGCCATTCTCGGCGTTAGTCGCCTCTCAACAGCATCTTTCCCAGTGTCATCAAAACTCGCATGCAAGCACTAGATGCTAGGGCTCAGTACCGAAATTCCTTCCACTGTGCCTACAGAATTTTCACTGAGGAAGGTATCCGAAGATTTTGGACAGGAACAACGCCCAGGTTGACTCGTTTAGTGGTATGGCTTTTTTCTCTTTGTGGCCTCAATTTATCTGATCATTCCATTCAGCTGAGCGGAGGAATTGTATTCACGGTATATGAGAACATCATCAAAATCATAGGAGGACGAGAGTCGGAATCATAGAACGTGAGGATCATTCAGTAATTCAGCTTAAAAACGCTTGCTGATTCTGCCGACTATAGTAATTTCTCCACATGTAGCCTATTCCAAAGTAATCATACCCATATCATCATTGGTCGATTTTTTGCGTATCACGAACGCACAAACTTTTTTGCAACGCTTCATTCCGCGCGGAGAAGGGTCTTCTTTCCAACCTTCCTGACCTACTTTCCAAAGGAGGGTCGCAGGTGCTCCTTACCAAAAGACAAGCGAAGCTATTTTAATCTTTAACCTCTGATCTGTGTTCAAAATCAGACTAAAACCAGGCAATTCCTCAAGCTCCTGACCTACCGATCGAGCCTGCCGCCGCCGTCTGTGTCAACCTGGTTTCTACCAACATAGGGACCAATCGACGAGTATAAAGTCATCGACAGTGCACCGTTACATCCTCAACTCGTTTGCCCCTTCAAGTTCCAGTCATGAATTCTCTTTCTCGTGTTGTCTTTGCTTTCCTCGCTTTCCTCTCTATCCTCCCTGCTATCCTTGCTTTGGACGACGGCTTTTCTTACGGCAAAGAAAAAATTCGTGGCGTCAATCTTGGCGGCTGGTTGGTCATTGAAGTACGTCGTTTCTGATCTATGACCCATTGTCGGCGGCTTTTTGTTACTCATTGTCTATGCAAATTTTGCAGTCCTTCACGACTCCTTCTCTTTTCGATAAGACAAATGACACGCGGATTGTCGACGAATATACGTTCAGCTTGTACCAGACCAGAGATGCCGGCTTCAACGCATTGAAGGCACATTGGGCCTCGTTTATCACCGAGCAGGACTTCGCCGATATTGCTAACGTCGGGTGCGTCCTTTTCCTTTCTCTTTCCTTTTTTATTATTGATGACGCCAATTATATCATCCAGCCTCAACCACGTCAGGATTCCTGTAGGACACTGGATCCTCGACGTCTCCCCAGATGAGCCCTACCATACCGGCCAGCTACCCTACCTCCAGAAAGCCGTTGAATGGGCGGAGAAATACAACCTACAAGTCATCATCGCACTTTATGGTATGTCAATTGACTTTTGTCTGGCATCGTTGCTGATCAGCTCGTTTGTATAGGCGCACCCGGAAGTCAAAACGGGTTTATCAACTCTGGTCATCAGCGTGATGCCGCGTAAGTCCCTATCCTTTTGAGCTCAGCAGAGGGATACTGACGTACTGTATCAGTTACTGGCACACCAACTCTACCAATGTCGAACGGACTTACAAGGTTATGAACGAACTGTCGACGATGTTCGAGGCGAAGTCAAATGTCGTTTCTATCTTTCAAGTCATGAACGAGTAAGTCGGCTCGACACCCCTGCTCCTATAAGTTTGCTTACTCGTATACAATCTAGGGCTGCAGGTTTCCGAAGGGCTGTTCTGAATCCTGGTCTTCTTGCCGTTCTTAAACAAGTATGTCCAAATTATATCATTCGCGTCGATAAACTCACCTGTATGCTAGTACTATCTCAATGCCTACAACTTCATTCGGTAAGCTCACGTCATTTCCCGTTTTGTAGAGAATTAACGCAGCGCCTGCAGCAATCCATTGTCCGGGAAGAAGAGCAATTATATGGTTATGCTCCACGACGGCTTCCAGCATCTGAGCTACTGGAAAGATTTCATGCCCAAAGACAAGTACGAGGGCGTTATGATGGATACTCACATTTACCAAATGTTCAATGACCATGTGGGCTAACTCTCTTCACGCACTCTCTCGTACTTTATTACTGACGTGGTATTTTTAGGATGCCCACATGTCTTACGATGACCACATCCAACGCGCGTGCCAGAATGCCACAATTATGTCCGAATCTCCCTTCATGACCATCATCGGCGAGTGGACCGCTACCAACAATGACTGCGGACCGCATCTGCTTGGACGCTTCGTCGGCCCTCGCTATGACGGCTCTTTGAACGGCTCGACCGCCGTCGGCAGCTGCGTGGGTCTGACTGGCAACGCGACAACGTTCAGTGAGGAGTACAAGGAGTTCATGCGCATGTATTGGGAGGCCCAAACGATGTCGTATGAGCGTGGTGGCGAAGGATGGGTGATGTGGACCTGGAAGATGGAGAACGCGGACGAGTGGTCGTACCAGGCTGGAATCATCCACGGTTGGATCCCCAGGGACCCCACAGCCTACAAATACCCCAGCATCTGCGGATGGTGATTCGAGTGAGTTCCGGCTGCCTGGGACGCCCTTTTTTTCTTCCGTTTTATATCCCGCCTGGCATAGATCCCCCTTCTGATAATATATACCTGTACAACCCCTCGTAGAATACAGCTTCTTCATAGATTTCTTCTTCATCTAAACTTCCATTGTTGTGACCACGATTTCTCACCGCTCGTCAGCGCGTCAGCCTTCAGTCTATCATGTGTTGAGAGCCGACCATCATTTTCTTACTTTAAGTCCGCCTTCCAGTCTACGCAACTTGCTCTGACGGCGACCTGATCAAAGCCGAACTCAACGCTCGTCGAACTAAATAAATCGTATTCTCATCCGAAGTATAACTACTTGCCAAGGCCTTGGTTTGTATCTACTATTCTGTGGTGCATTCTCCGCGGTATTTAGACACGTCCACCGTAAGCCATGTGCTTGACAGGTGAAAGCCAGCCGCCGAAGGGAAAATCCATCCAAGAGGGTACAGTACCGCCTTCAAGATTTTGCGAAACTGCGATCACTTCACAAATATTCGTAGCCTTGTCGCATATGTGAAAATCTAGGTATGTTTGTACCCATCCTCCCTTTGGTATTGATAGCACTGGAAGCTATTTTGTCGTGATGCTGAGCGTTCGCTATTTTTGCTCTTGCATTCTCACTCTAATCTTGGCACCTACCGGTTTAGGGTTTGCTAATATTTTCTGCAAGCCTATACAGCTGCGTATCCTGCTGTATCCTGGTTCCTCTGAATCCCCAATCGTTTATCAACTATTCTGAGGCGTCTCACAAAATTCCTCGGAATAAAAAAGTCGTTCCAATACAAGACTTGTCAATGAAAGTGCTTCATGGAGGTAATATGTGGTCGATTCGAGCGCTGACGAACAAGTCAGATCATCACTTTACCTTCTTATCTGTCTGCGAAGAGCCAAAATATGCGGCGATCCGCCGAATCAGTGGCATTCGTCCATAATACTTTTGTCAGTTGTGCGCCGTTCTTATGGATGATCATAACGAAAGTACCGGTGATATGTAAAAATAGGGCGGAATGTCATCGGACATGTCCTCCGTGGAAGCTTCGTCCTCCTCTTGTAAGTATATTTTCCATTAGCGGCAGATCAGAATTAGTTCCTTGCGTATATGCATTATTAACACTCCTGAGCAGCTTACTGTGCATGTCAATTTTAATTCTCATCCGCCGAGAATTCTGGGGATTTGCCATTTGGAAATGCTTTAAAGGCGCGAACTCCCCCCAAGTAAAATCCGTACCCGTGTGACGCTCACTTCTATGTTGCAGTTGATAGCAAGCTTGCCTCTACTCCTCGTTCTTTCGTTCTCTCAGCTAGTCCCCGCAAGAGAATGGAGGAATTCTGGTACCGGGACCATCGTTTTGGAAGAAGCTTGGACGATTCCAGAGCTCCTTGATGCCGCCGCCAGGTACTGAACTATCAATTAAGAGTCGCGACTGGTCATCTAACCTTCACGGTTGCTAAACGATTTAGCAATACAACGATTGCAGTTGGTGAGATAGTTTCCACACTGTTACCTTGTTTCGCAGTATAACTCATTGTTCCTTAGGTGGAACTAACGCTGAATTGCGAGCCAATCTCCTCGACATCCACAATCAAAGACTTCAGGCCATGAACGAAAATAATATTGATTTCGTAAGAATTTTATTCTTTGAGTGTTTTATGACGAGCTTACCATCTTGCTGGTAATTTCAATCCACTATTCGAATAGATGGTCCTTTCCTGTGCAAGCCCTTGTATTCAAGGAATTGCCGATCCAGAAGAAGCCGCTCAAATGGCAGTCACGGTCAACAACCGCCTGGCGGCTTCTATCTCAAATAATACCCAAAGATTCGGGGCATTCGCCTCCCTGGCTATGCAAAACGTGACGGTGGCAGTGGCAGAGCTTAAGCGCACCGTCAAGGAGCTCGGTTTCCTTGGTACGTACTTCGTCTGCAGTGGAAGACGTACTCTTCTTCAAATAACCACCTTCTCACTCATAGGTGTTCTTCTTAATGATTACCAACAGTCTGGCCCTGATGGGCGTGAGTAATCTTCTACCCGTCGGTTCAAGAAAATTAAATCTTCTTTTCATCACAGTTACCCCACTTTACTACGACCAACCGCAGTACGATGAATTTTGGCAGGCATTGACTGATCTCGATGTGCCATTGTACCTGCACCCACGAATCGACGTTGCCCCCATCCTCAATTTTCAATTCGCTCAAGCGCCTTTCCTGATAGGCCCAGGTCAACAATTTACTGTGACTCTTTCCAATCATATACTTGGGTACGAATGGATTAATATATTTACTAATTTCCCAGAAATCTGACTATATAGCAGGATTTGTGTCAATGGTGTATTCGAGTGCATCTTTTATATTATATTTCTCCTGAATCCGTGTCTGACTATTGTCGCAGTCGTTTCCCGAAGGCTAAATTAATTGTCGGGCATCTTGGAGAACGCATTCCATCAGATCTTGTTCGAATAAATCACGGTGAGGAAAATCGGAAAAGCTCCTTTTTATATTGGCTGACCACATACTATTATAGAGCTATTGAAGCAGCTTTCTTTTGGATTACCCATGAAAAGGAATGTGTCGGACTACTTGAAAGAGAATGTGTTCGAGACTTCATCCGGAAACTTCGCTACGGATCTCCTCAAGTTCCACATCGACCAGATTGGTTTAGAACAAATTTTATACTCTATCGATTACCCATATGTTAGTCAAGACACCTGCATTTTCTTTGGCCATTCTACTTACCCTATTAACATAGCAAAATATACCCGATGGAACCGTATGGGTAAATACACTTCCGGAAGTTTTGGGAAAAGGGGGATTCGCATCATTCTCTAGGGATCTTGCCATTAATCTCCTTCATCTAAACGACTGAATCTAAGACTCTATATGTTCAATGCAATACCAAGAGCGTTTTTATCAAGTTTTCATACAGCGGGATATACGTGTGAATAGTCATCTCGGCAATTGCCGAAATTTGGCTCCGTCACAGCGGAACGCTTGGAGCTCTGTTCTGAGGAGCTGGCAGTGGCTTGATCTTCACGTTTTTCTTACGCCACTCCGACTTCTCTCACCTTCCAACAACTCCGTGAATTAAATTCGGCTCCGACGGATGAGTACGGTCCGTTACTTGTTCCCCCGTGACATGAGTTGGACCAACGTGGGATCGACATCTGGACGACACCAGTGGTAGGTGAGCGAAACCGCTTTGTTGAAGATATTCGTCTGCTTTTATCCTCGATTGCTAATACGAACATGCCCTCTACGTCTAATGGGTCAATTAAGTCGCTCGATTTAGTGGGAATACTAATTAATAGGCGACCCAAAAGGTGCCTAGTAGGCTACCATTTGCCACGCAAGTGAAGTTGAGAATTTTCAATGAATACTCAAGTCTCTGATGATATCGTATGTTCTCTAATACATATGCTATGGGGTTGAACAATCCTCGGTGCGCGTGACATCAGTTCACGCGCGGCGTCACGCCGTGACATAATCCTTTTCTTGAGACATCGCCTTTGTGGCTCTTGAAATAGGTTTCCCGACTATCTTTTGTCCTATATATGTGTATTAGGAGTATATTTTTGACCTCAAAAAATTTGAAGCTCTTAAACATCATAATTACACTATAAAAACGAAAACAAGCATTTTTCTCTGCCAAATGAGGGCCCCAAACTTGTAAGTTATAGAACTCGTCAACCACGGCACCTATGAACATAATTTGCAGACCGTTTTCGCTCAGAATTTAAATCTAAATCGAAGTACTAAAACAGATTTTTATTTCCTTTTTTTCCTTCCGAGATAGACCCTTAAAACTGGCACTTTAACATGTCTAGAAAGGTCAAATAAAATTTCTGGTTTAGTACGATTGTAGCCCTGTTAAAATAGACCAATTTCGCTCCACAAATGAAGTTCTGAATCGCCCTCGTTGAATCTCCCTATAGGTTATATGTTCTCATTTTCTACTTCCAAGAAATGTATACCTGGAGAGACTAGATATAGAATCTCACATTAAAAGTATATATTCATATACAAAAAAGCATCTTCTACCTCTATGCAAATTTTGAACAAGATCGGAGTAAAACTGCGTATCCTAGAGCCATTTCTTTTTCCATCACCATGGAGGTGGAGGACGAATTTGCCGCGCGGGCGGCCAATTGCGCATCAAGCGCTGTCCAAAAAAGGCAGTGAGAATTATATTCTTCCTTCAAGGCAAGGTTCTGCGGTATCACATAGCGTATAAACTTCCGAAATACATTGTAAACCACATAGTATGTCAATTATGCAAAAATATTGAAGAAAAGTGCTGTACGAGGCCCTGAATTTTATCGTCTCAATATTTGTGACGTTTCTCGCTATGTCACGCGTGTCACGTCGGCCGCGCCGTTATCGGGGATTGTTCAACCCCATATGCTATTGTGCTACTCACATGTCATGACTTTTAATAGCCGCTTTAATTTCTGTTCAGGAACATAATATTGATGAGCACCTCTTGGAGCTGGTTGAAATTTTCAGCAATGATAATGGATCCATGTCTAGCAGCCCGTACCTCTGCAGCATTCCGTCCAGTATCTCTTGGCCTATTGTCAGAAACTTTTATGATGAAGAAAAACGTTCATTGGGGTGGCACACATACAACAAGTATGCCCTACTTTAAATATAGGGTTTATGAGAACCTCGCACTATATGCGAGCCAAATGCTTACCAACTTCAACGTAACTATATCATAGCCCACATGGTCCTCACATCGTTTTTTTCTCCCGAACGTTAATAGCTTGCGTCTGATGCCTTCCTGTATCGATTCTGAACGGCAGCTCTTGAGATCTTTGGTATATAAACCCCTTGCCGTTGTTGCACCGCACTGTCACCGAACCCCCTGCACCATGCATCTCTTCACTGCGACTGTGCTTGCTCTAGTCTTCTCTCCTTGTCTCTTTGCAAGAAAAATTCGAAACACAGGCGGTACTATCGTATTCGAGGAAGCTTGGACGATTCCTGCACTCCTCGGGCAAACCTCGTAACTCCTTGTTTTGTTTCTCAGCCGGCACTCGTTGACTGGTATCATTTGTAGCAACACAACGGCTGCCCAAGGTATGTACATTCAAGAACTTCTACAGAGAGGATATGACATTGTCAGGGGGGACCAATGACGAACTCAAGGCAAACCTTCTCGACATCCACAATCAACGGCTTCAACAGATGGATACTAACAAGATTGATTTCGTATGTATCAATGCATTCGCCATGTAAACAATTCGCCAACTTAAATTCTTTTCCAAGATGGTATTATCGTGCGCTAGTCCTTGCATACAGGGAATAGCTGATCCAGATGCGGCGGCTGAAATGGCAATTACGGTCAACAATGCTCTAGCAGATGCGATCTCAAATAATACGGAAAGATTCGGTGCCTTTGCTTCTTTGGCCATGCAGAATGCCACCACTGCTGCGGCTGAGTTGACACGTGCCGTGAAAGAACTTGGTTTCCTTGGTACGATATGAGCTATTTTTTTTTTTTTTGCGAATAGCACCTCAAGATCTGCATCTTGACTTGCTCATACAGGCGTACTGTTGAATGATTATCAGCAGTCAGGCCCAGATGGTCGTGAGTAGTTCAGACGCGTATGACACTTTTCAGTTTTCATGTTCCATTCGTACTAGTTACGCCCCTCTATTACGACCAACCCGAGTACGATATATTCTGGCAGACACTTTCGGATCTAGATGTGCCGTTTTACTTGCATCCTCGAACAGATATTCCGAGCATACTAAACTTTCAGTATGCTCATGCGCCTTTTCTCAAGGGTCCGGCTCAGCAATTCGCAGCAACGCTATCGGGTCATGTCCTTGGGTGATAGTCCTTGATTAAATTATCTATTTCGATGGTTCTAATGCTTTGGTTCAGCATCTGTGTAAACGGGGTATTCGAGTATGCAGCGACTTCTAAACAGAATGTTATCCAGCATTAATCAGTTGGCAATATTTAGTCGCTTTCCGAAAGCGAAGCTCATCGTTGGCCACTTCGGTGAGAGGGTACCTTCAGACCTTGTTAGGATCGATGCAGGTGAATAATTCTATATTCTACGTCTGATCTGGCGGAGTTCAACATTCTTTGGCACAGAGCTTATCAGGCAGCTTCCTTTGGGACTGCCGATGCAGAAGAACGTTACCACATACTGGCATGAGAATATATTTGAGACCTCATCGGGCAATTTTGCTACGGATCTGCTTAAATTTCACATTGGACAAATTGGCTTAGATCGTATTATGTATTCGATCGACTACCCATTCGTATGTTTACCACCTCACAACTTTGTTCAACTTATACTGACGTTCATCGATAAAAGGTCAATATACCGCAAGGCACTACGTGGGTTAACACATTGCCTCACGGAGTCCTTAACAAGCGTGAATTCGAATCCTTCTCGAGGGGACTTGCGATCGAGCTTTTGCACTTGGACGATTAACTAATCTGTCTCCACAAAATCTTTGGGGAAAAAATTCGTTTTTTTTATTGGCATAAAATTTCTTCATAAAATTTCTTCATACTACTATCGAAGATTTTTGTAGTTCCAATTTGTATTCTATGTGAATGGCGCGTTTTGTAGGCCGTACTGTTGACTGTAACCATTTAGTATCGCGCGCGACTACGGCGGTCGCCGATTCGCGGAGTTCAAATTTTGAGCAACGTTGGAGAGAACGTTTCCTTCGGCGCCTCTCTTCGGTGCTTCGACTTCGGTCCGTCTTAGCTCTTGAGCACTAGGCAAACCTCAAACTTGGCTTCAATGACTCTCAGCATCGATGCCGCAAGACGCCTCTCACAAGGCAAGATTTACGACCGCCTCCAGAAAACTGGCTCTCAATGGCTCAAATGTCACGTCCTATACGCCAGCAACAGGCTTGTCGTATTGAACAAACCAGAAGGCCTCGTTTGTCAATTAAATTACTCCAAAAAGGTGAGTGACACCCGTCTTTCTCAATCCCACCAATGACATGTAGTTTAGGCCGAACGCGACGTAACGTTCTTGAACCCTGTTTTTCAAGGTAGCGTTTCTCGTTGCTTCAAGTTCAATCGCCGCTGAATGATTTAGACTGTAGACATTAGGAAATGGCTTGTTCCAAGAGCCGAACCTCGTCATGTTCATCGACTGGACAAAGTATGAGTTTAATTCATCATACAGTAGTTGCTGCTTTAACGAGTTCTGTCATTCTCAGCTAACAACCGGCTGTTTTTTGGTCCCTCTCAGCATCGCTTCGGCAACATCTCTGTCCAATCAGTTCCAGAATGACGAAGTCAAGAAAGTCTATCTCGCCCTCGTGCGCGGAGGCGAGAAATCGTTCCCTTCGACTGATGGTGAAATATGCGATCCAATTCTCTACGAAGATGGACGTGCGGAACTACATTCTACTGGGAAGTTGGCTACGACGAGGTGGAAGCTTATAGGCTCTTCTGTATGTCTCCGTCTTGTGCCTGAGCAATTTTTGATTGACTATGTATGCAGCCAAAAGCTCCTGTGTCTTTGCTACGGCTTGACTTACTCACGGGCAACAAGCATCAATTGAGAATTCATCTTGCGAAAAGTCTGAAAGGTGAATAAGACACTTGGACACTTTAACCAGGTGTTCATCGAAGTCTATAGTTCCAATCCTAGGGGATTCGCTTTACTCTCGGAAGCCCATTAATTCTTCAATAACGTCTCTGACGACGATTCCAGATGGCCGACTGTTCCTGCACAGTGCGGAAATTTCATTCTTGGTGCGTGGATTTTATTTCGAGTTTCCAATTCATGGTTTAAATTGAAAAAAATTGCAGCAAGATCGGAACAATGAGCGCCAACATTTAACGATAGGCGCCCCGGTTCCCAATGATTTTTCAAAAATATGCGACGATCTCGACATTCCGCTTCCACCTTCAAACAAGAAAGCATCATTGTCGATTGATGACCAGATACAAGATGAGAATTCTACATTGCGTCTATGGGATCCAAGTGGGAAGTATACATGATGGAAATCCGGTACGAAACCAAAAGTGATGAAAAAGTAATACCAAGGTATGGTATATGGAATAATGATAGGCGTGTTGATGTACAGAAAATAGAGAGTGCGGATGAAAGCAGAAGAAACGAAACCTCGAATGACCGGTCCTGCTGTACAATATATCAAAATCCGGAAATTCTCGCCCATAATTTAGTGTGCATCACTTCAAACGTTCGAATTTCAATGGTTAATGGTGGCCGCCACCATGTCCATTGTGACCATGACTGCCCTCCTGTTGTTTCTTCTGCGCGTTGACGACTCCTGCACCGATTACCTCGCCGACTCCGACAACAATGGCGCCGATTGCATGCGCTGCACCGGACGACAGGACTGCACCCCCGGCACCCGCGGCGATGGCTGGCATGGCCGGAATGGATCCAGCGGTGATGAGGATCGCACTTATGATGCTCATAGCCTTAGGGTGCTCGTTCGTGATGTATTCGAGCGCCGTGCACGCATTCAAAAGCCACGCAGGCGCCTGTGTGGTCGTCACCGCTCCTACGGTCAATGGAAATTAACTAGTCAGGTCATCGGTCTTGGGATCTTAATATACAAAACATACCCTCAGTGCTGTCAATGGTTTGCGCCTTCGTGGCATTGGCCTTGGATGTTTGGCGATCTTTGCCTCGTGTCACCACCACCATATCGGATTTGGCAGTCTGGTGACCTGGACGCTGCGGCAAGTCTTTCTCGTCCTTCGTGCTCATTCGGGAAGGCCAGAAGCTCGAGGTTGTCGCAGATCGGGTACGCGCTGCACGCGGCAGCTCATCCACCATTTCCTCGGGCTCTTCGACGATCTGGTTCTTTGTGCTCCAAATCGAATTCGACCTTGATGGCGCTCGGGGCTTGCTGCTGTTGGCCTCGACGGCTGGGACAGAGTCGTCGGATTTGACGCTCTGAGCGTCGGTATCCTTCCTGCGCATGAACCATGAGCCCTTTCCTTGGACTTTGATCGTTTCCTTCTTATCAGCATCGATGTTCCCTGCAAGTGAATCCAAAATTAGTATGCCACCCTGGATTTTAAACATGCTTTGTGAACACTCACAGCCCATGTTCAACATGGCAAGCTTGAATTTTTTCCAGGTCCATCTATATTTCCCACCGTGCACTTTCGTGATGACCTGCTTTAGCTCGTCCAACCTGGGTGAACGACTGTCAGCACGAGTCCGGCTTTGATCATAAGGTGACTCACCGAGCTTTGGCCTTCGGCCCCATGAAGTGTTGTGCAACCTTGTACCAGTATTCCTCCGGTACTCCTCGAGCGACACATCCTTGCTTGATCTTCTCAAGCCACTCATCCACCGGAAGGTCCTTCTTTGGGTTTCCTGCGAAGACGGGTCCATCCTTCCATTCTGCGTAAATGGGCTCGAGTTCGAAAGGCTTGATCTTGAATGCGTTGAGCATCGTCGGATTTGTGAATACGAAGTCAAGTTGTTGTGTATGGAAGAGGGAAGCAAATACTCTGCGAGCAAGCGTCGCTCGCGTTTTAAATCAACGACCGCACAACGGGCCACTCGTTTGTTTGCCTCATTGTCCGGGTGCGGCAGCCCGATTTTCTGCGAGTACCCGGCTTCTCCGGGAAACAATGCATGCCTACGCTTCAGCGGAACTGAGTTAGTGCGATTTGGCCTACGTATAATACATGTGTAAATGAAACGCAATGTTGCCTCGATGAAGCAAGTATCACAAATACACGTTTTGATCGTGGAGACGCCCCGGATTTCTACGGCAATGACTCGCGGAATTCATAGCTGAAGGCCTCTCCAATACTATCACAGACCAACGTTCGAGAACTTGATATGAGAAGTTCTTTGGAACAGATAGGGTGCATAGGCTCTCAATACAGTTGTCAGTTTGGGTAGCATCAATCACACTCTAAAACTCCGGTTACGTACCGAATTTACAAGGCGTGCAAGCTATAGAGGCAGCTACGTAGAACATGGCCCAGATGCCTTCGAAAGACGATTACCAGTATCTGAGATACGTTGCATTATGAGCGTATTTAGCTGTAGAGCACATCTACTCGCTTGAATCTACCGAACAAGGTCTATGCTACATTGTTTTTAACTTTCCACGATGTATGGGAGTTTCCTCGGTAAATCCAGGAGGCGAATGATATTGGTCAGCTTGCTACTACGAGACTACAATCATCAAATCAATCAAATTCAAAGGGTGTCACGAGAATCTACATATTCTGACCTCTACGAGAGAATGAATGAAACGAATTAATCAGAAGTAAAGATATATCGGTGAATAAAAAAAGAATAATAAAAAAACTTCAAAGGAAAAAGAATCAAACACAAACCGTCTACGTCGCAAGAAAAGATTGATCTACGGTAAACACATTGAACTATTTTTTGAGGTTTTTTTTAACAAGAAAAACTCGAGGAAATAAAAAAAAATCGATCTATGATGCATCTTTGGCACCAGCAAAAAAAAAAAACCACAAAGTCACACATTTTCACCCCGACTTCTAGCTTCAATTAAGCTCAGCTCTAGCGCGAATCGTAAATCTTCATCCATATCATCTGCAGACGATGTCAATCCCACATTGGAGCGCTGCTGCATCCGCACAGGCGGTGAAATTCTCGACGGCCCTGCCCAGGCGTTCTGCGGGGCGTAGCCAGGGGAAGTTCCTGTGTTCGGCCTGGGTGCCTTCAAAGGGGTGTTCCACGCCGACGAGCGGAGCGACTTCGGACTCCCACCAGGAAGCGGTGAGGCAGAAACAGGTGGCGTCGTAGCAGCAGCAGCCTTCGACGACCGGCCTCCAAACGCACTGCCCGATGGGGCGCTGCTAGGGCTGACGCTTGCGCTGCCAATAGGCGGAAAATTATGGTCCTCGATATGCATTCGCGTGCCCCGCTCCGCTAGTTCTGCATCCTCAGAGCTGTACTCACGTCCGGCTTCCATTGGCTCTTCGCGATACGGAGGAGATATCCGTATTTTCTCATTTGAGGACGACGGTGCGACTCGAGGGATGGGTCGACCAGTCTTGGTTGTCGTCATGCCGGAACGGTGGGATGAAACCGACACCGAAGCAGAAGACCCAGACGATGATGAGGATGAGATCGGCGGCGCTACGAGAGAGCTGGTACTTGCGCTTGTGCTTGGCCTGCGACTGCTTCCCCCGCTGATGGTGCTGCGTTCTTCAATGTCGAAATCGCCCTCGAAGTCACCCTCGAATACCCCTTCGTCTACCTCTAAAGATGTTTCCGTAACGGCATTGAGGTTTGCTTGATTGGCTTCGTCTCGACTGAGCATAAGGATATATTCGATGGCTTCGGATTCGCTCAAACCGAGGTTTTCCAAGCCTGCACGGTGTTCGAGCTCGCGTCCGTAAGCTCGTTTTGAGTATTTCGCCTCGTCTTCAAGGAGGCTTTTAGACTCTTGGATTATCTTATGAAGTTCCATTTGACCTTGATACAGATCATTAGGATTAGGCCGACAACGCGCCAGAAGGGCAAACATACCAAGATATTTTGGATTGATTCCTTTCCTCTTGCTCAGGGCACCGCCAGAATGTCTTCCTCTGACGCCACCGGGCGAAGTCTTCGGCACTGGGCCAGCGCGCCAGGCCATGACACGATCACCCACCCCGACGAACAGAACATCCTTCTCTGGGCTTACAAGGATATGCTTGACACTCTCGCGTTCGGCGAGGTCAATCCCAGGATGCACAGCCCGCCCACGAAGACGCGGTACAGGAGTCGCAAATGAGCGCAAGGGAGCGAAAGTGAGCGCATCCCACACGTGCGTTGTCCCACGTGCGGAGCCCGTAATTAGGGTCACCCCATTCCATGCAATAGCGGTGACGCTTGATCCATCTCTATGCGCCTCGAACTTGCGTTGAGGATAGACTGACTGCGTGGCGGGATTTATCTCGGAGATCGCTGCGTCCCATGCATAGAGACTGACACAGCCAACAAGGTCGCCAGCCAAAACGAAGTTGAATTGTCGGTCTGACTCCACGCGGAAGAACGGAACGACGACCGATGCTGAACCAAAAAATGGGTCGCCGAATGGCGTTGTTTCTGCGTGGCCCGCGAAGGGATCCACCCTGATACGATAGAAGAAAGGATCATTCTGGTATGCAACCATAATTGTTGGCAAAGTACTTGTAGGGTCCACAACGAGATTTACTACGTCGTGCGCAGCTTGGGGGTTGTATCCTTCGACTGACGTGCGGATGGGGCATTGGACAATAATTTCTTGTCTTGGCAAGGGTCGAGCAAGGCTGAAGTCAAATCCAACCCAAACATGAATTTGTCCACTGCGGAGGACCGTGGCAATATATCCTTGCTGAATTGAGGCGGCAACTTTGACACAATGATCAGGAATGAACGCATTGATAATGACATCCGATGACCAAGGGCATGTTGCAGTTTTAGCGTCCCAGAGTTTGACGCGGCCGTCAGCGCCGCCGGAAATGACCCAACCGTCTGCCCATTGTACATCGAGCACCATGCCGACATGTTCGTCAGCGACAGAGCACTTCTTGATGTCAGCGGCGCTCCGTCTACTTGTCTCCATTGCACGCGGTGCATTCGTAAAAACAAGAGCACCGGCACGAGAACCCCAAACAATTTTGGCTGTACCGCCGTCGGATGTTAAGGCGCACGCAGTAACGTCCGGTGTAAATTCAGCATTAGGATTCCCTATGCCTAATCCAACGCGCGTTCCGGAGGCGTCGAGGTATCCGGGGAGGACCTTGCCGGTCAACGGAAGAGAACGGGCGACTATGCCGTATGCGATAGAGGAAGTGAGCAGAGCGTTTGAAGGCATTAATCGCATTCCAGATATAATGGAATGGACTGGAACATGGGCGGTTGTCACGTTGCGCGACCGTTCCCAACGTCTGCAACGCATACATTAGCAACGACGTTGCAGACAGGAAAAACGAACAAACCGTATTAACACATAACGTGTTATGAATTCCTGGCGCCACGATCGCTGACTGCGCCTCAATAAGAGGGTTTTCTCATCATCGAGATTGCTTTCCGGACCAATGTCCAAAAATTGCTGGACGAAGGCGCGTCGCCACGTATTATCGTCCTTTACGTGTTGATTGAGGTATCTGTTGACCTTGGCGAGGGAGAAAAGAGAAGGCGGGCTGAGATACGATGTAATCCCAGTGAGCGTCTCAACGGGCACATCGAGGAGGATTGGATAGCCGTAGATTCCATGCTGGCTTTTCGATTTTGGTGAGTCTTTTGCGAAGTTTTGGGTCTGAGCGTCTGTTTGGGGTAGTTCAGAGGGCCTATTTAGCATAAAACTGGGGAAGAAGACGATAAGACGAGGTTGACGCAGGCAGGAGTGCTGACTGCGATGATGGTTGTGGTTCAAGGGAAACCCTAGGCAAGTCTCGGGACCGGGCTTATAAGGGCAGCCCTCCCAATTTGGGCTTTTCTGCCGTCACTTTGCCGCCTTACGAATTGGCTTCAACCTTCAAAGCCTCAGGCTCGTTCTCGACGGGACGTTTCTTTGAGAAAATGGGGCGATTTTCTCCATCTTCTGTAGCAATTATTTGAATTTTGAGCAACATGGGCCCTTTCCACTGCGAACGCATATCATGGCATGCTATATACCACGTAGCTATAGACTGACCTGATAAAATATATGCGGCCGGATAACATGTTTCCGTCCAATATATGCCCTTAAATTTGACATACCGCGAACGAGGTGTGGAGGGAAATGAAATTGAGTAAATGGGGGAGCAACTATCTAGGAGAAACCTCCAAATGCAGCCCATGCTTTAACATATGCAAACTCTTCGAGCCCACCAGGCATCAATTTCAGCTGATTATCATAGACGTAATATAATACAGAAGAATAGACAACGAAAGACGAACTACCAGAATTTATATGCGCACATGCATACAGAACTGTTCATAACGAGTTTATCCGACATGGCCTCAGGTTATAAAATCAAAACTCTCGCTTTGCATTCACAGCATTCCGAGTCTTCTCGGTCAACTCTCTCCTTCACTTCTCCTCTCTTCATCCGGACGCTAATTTGATGCTTTAATTCCGGGTCCATAGGCTTTGGACTGGATGTCATGCGCGGTACTGGCTTCGCAAGCACTGTCTCCTTCTCTTCGACAGGCCTTGGATTCCTCTCGACGAGTTCATGCTCGTTCTGGCCCCGATCCAAGGTATTTGCTCGCTTCTTTTGCTTGTTTCGCCAGCTTCGTGGTTGCCATCTCCATGTATTGGAGCTCGACGTCCAACTGCGTCGTTGAGGTGAGGGATCTATCATAAGCTGTGGTGAGGTTGCCTTCTCCATTGTAGTGTTGTTTGGAGGCATTTTGAAGGGAGCGAGGCTGGAGCCGGTGAAGGAGGAGATTATGGTGTTAGAATTGGGATGAGCAGCCCACGTAGGATGCTCTCCTTATATTCATCATTGATTACGTATCGGAGCAGCAGAGGGACCCAACAAGACGGCTGCGTTCTCTTGAAGACAAAAAAGCTTGTTCCAATGATGCTGGCTTTGAATTGGAGCAATCGTTACATACTGAGGAATTATCCAGAGCAAGTACGGTTATATTAGGACAGAGTGGAGCAGGTCGTATGTCTGCGTAACTGGAAGCCTAGGATGGGCCGCTCACGGAAAATCTCGAGCGGTGAGTAGTACAAAGAACGCAGAACCCATAGATAGCGTGTTTCAAGGTCTGGATACTGCGACGAACATTTAATGGAGGATAAAATTGGTCAAAGAAGAAACTAAAAATAGTAATCTCACCTTTACACATAAGGTTAAGGTTGTCACAAATCCAGACACGTGTGTCCGTCACGCTAGTACCAGGTGAATCCACTGCTCAAGCCAACTTGTACGACAACCGCAACACGAACACAAGAAAGCAAAGCATCCGCACAAATCATGGAGGGCCAAAAAGTTGTGAAGTATGTCCGGTATATATAAGTGGATCTTAAAAGCTTAATGTCTTCCAGGAAACGAAAACTCCTCGACAAATCTATCCCAAATGTCATTCTTCAGAACCCAGAATTTGCGCAAGACTCGCGCATGTATCAAGATTTACTTGAAATGGAGCGCAAGCTCGACTGGACGATGACAAGGAAGCGCGTTGAAGTTCAAGATGCGCTGGCGCGGATACCAACAGTGAGTCTCACAGCGCGATGGGTTTAATACTGATGAGCTAACGCATGTGTTAGACGACTCGGACATTGCGAATATTCCTCAGCCATACAGTATCTGGTCAGTTGTGGCAGAATACGTCTGATCAACCTGCGGTAACGAATTTTGAGACTGGAGAGGGCATTCCTGCTTGGGCATTCAAGATAGAGGGAAGGCTCTTAGAGGTGTGTTGGCAATCTCGTTCATTTGGTGGAATGTATCATCAACCTTCCTTAGATTCCTAACCAAAGGCATAAAGACAAAACACCACCTCGAAAGTTCTCAACATTGATCAAGCGCATGGTTGTTGAACTAGACCGCGATCCTACTCTCTATCCAGACGGAAACATTGTTGAAGTACGTCGACCTGTCGTTTAATTCTTCTCAAGCTTATCTGCGTGCACAGTGGCCAAGAGCCCCAGGACACCACAACCCAGCACTCGACGGTTTCACCATCAGAAGAACTGGGGACATGCCCACTAAAATACGCATAATCATGTACTTAGACCATTTCCCTGATCAGTATAAAGTATTGGCGGAACTTGGTGAGTTTTTTCCTGCAAAATCAAAAGGAGACAACCTTTTACATAGACGACAGGCAGTATTCTTGCGATCAAGGAAGACAGCCGCATCGGTGTAATTCAAACACTATGGAACTACATCAAACTGCAGGGTTTGCAGGACAAAGTAGACCGACGGCTCATCCGCGCAGACGAAAAACTCAGACCTGTAAGAAATTTTGTCATTTCGCTACAGCAATCTGACTAACAGCTTTACAAAGATCTTCGGCGCTGATACCATTGCCTTCCAAAAGCTTCCTGAAATCGTCAACCGCTTCCTTGTTGCCCCCGACCCGGTCATCTTACACTACAACTTAAATCCAGCCGTTCCTCCTCCAGAGCGCCCCTCAGCGTGGGACGTCGAAGTGAAGACGGAAGACACTGCGCTCAAGAACCGGATGGCAGTCACAGTGAGCACAAGCAAGGAATCTGCGCAGACGCTGACAAAAATCGACGAGGAGGTAGATGTCATCATCACTTCTATTTTTCTCACACATAGCCAACTTATGTTCCTCGTAGATCGCTCTCCTAGCGCAATCGCTACACAATTCGCATATGAAGCGGACGTTTCTCGAGTCATTCGCCAGCGACCCGGCTCAGTTCATACAGACGTGGCTCGAATCACAGTCGCGGGATCTCGAGAGCATCATGGGTAGCGGCCCGTCAGAAGGTCAGACAGTGAGACAGGAAGAGCTCAAGCGCAGCGAGTTTTTCCAGTTACCTTGGGTGGAAGAGGTATATCTTTCTACTCTCCATTTTTTTTGTCTAACTACGTTTACTGACCACTTTATCTTCAAGGCTGTCGCTATTCAAGAGGGTGTACGTCTTGCTGCCAAAGGAATGGCGTAGTTGTTCAGAGATGGATGAGGAGGCTGTACTGTTTGAACGTTTCTTGTATCGCTGTGTATGTTTTCTTCTTTGTATTTCTTCTAATATTACTCGTTTGTGCTCTCCTTATCACCAGCTTGACTTTTGGAAAGCATTATTTCCATTGGTAGAGTACTATCGACTTGTTAATATGTGCGTCGTATATTAATCTTTTGATAATCTATCTCATAATTCTCATAGCAGAAATTGGATCAATGCTCATCGGACCTGGCTATTGTTGCATGCATCGACTGCGACGCGTCTGGTTCACCATATTCCAGGTATAACCATGTACCTCACATGACTGGCCCATTCATCCCACTGCTTGCCGAATGTCTTCTGAAGCGCTTTATCCTCCGCTCCCATCCTGCCGAGCGTGAGGTAGAGCGTACCCAAAATAACCAAGCCCGCAAACGTAGACACCACCGCCTTTCCTGGAATAGTGTTCAGCAGACCCGATGACCGAACCCACGACCCCGCACCGAACTGCCACAAAAACCACCCGGTGTGTGTGAGCAGAAGTCCTGTATAACTGGGGTGGCGAACGACGGAATAAGGACCACCGGTGACGAGCTGATGGTCTTGCTGGATGCTGGCTTCGAAGCGGAAGAATTTGCCTAGGTGGCGGTACGTTGCGAGTCGTATGAGGGAGCCTGTTATCATCATGAGACCGCCGAGTAAATTGATGGGAGATAAGTCCAGGCTGGCGACGTTCCCTCCGCGGAAGGTGAGGGCTGAGATGATGACCTTTGAATATGGATGGTTGGGGTAATGCAAGGCCAGTATCGTCACTGTTTCTGCCAATGAGGCTAGATACTGAAGACGCTATAGTGTGTCGTAAGAAACATCGTCAGCGTTAGCCATAGCGCTGGAAAGAAGTTTATTACCGGTGCCCATACTGGTACGTGAACAAGGTACCACGACTTGTTCAGTCCTCCCTTTACAAACATCTCTTTATCAGACGCCGGTGGGTTAGGAGGAGTGATAGTCCTCTTGAACGCTAACGCGAAGAGTATTGCAAGTGGAATTTTGGCGAGAGACATAATGTGATACGTTGGTTGACAGCCTGGGGGGATTTTCATTCACCTCGAACTTTATGTACCATGATGTTGGAAGTTTGAATTCCGCCCTACTGAAGCCGTCGATCCGCATTTCCGTCCCTGGGCATTCTTCTTTTGTATGGAGTGGGAAAGCAATGCGTTTGGTGGTATATATTCGCTAATTAGCCGCATAAGTTTAATACGTTAAAAATCCCGTTGTATTTAAACAGCAAAGATCTAGCATTTAGACGCCGTTCGGACAGTGGATATCCCTCATTCCGCCCAGCTGGTAGGTGATATACGTTCTCAATCCCACTCAAAGCTTACTTGAAGCTTGAAAGTAATTTTCTTACTCACACTCGTTTGATAGATACATCATTCCGTATGTCAATCAGTCCGAGTGAGGGAAGAGTTTTGCCAGCTGGCTTGAGTCCGCCTTTTAATTTCCGATATTTCTGAAAGAGAATCCGGCGAGAATACCGTTCCGAACTATACAACGTGTAGCCTCACAGGGTGATAACACCTCGTATTTTTCCAGTCTGATACCAAGTATTTGCCATATAAAAGCGCCTACAAAATGAGATACCGAAATTAAATTATTGGAGCGTCCTTATTGTCAATGTCCACTGAGTCATGCATGTTCTAACGTTACGCATGGAGAGGCAAAATACAAAAGTTAATCTGTATTTCTGCCACGAGGATCACGTTAATGATCTCATGAGAGAATATGGCCAGGAAAGGTGGGTCAGCTGGTGGAAAGGAGGATATTCCCATCCGGCCGTAGACAGGTGCGACTCGCAAGCAACTGCGCCGAGACCTGAGAGATGTTTTGCTTGTGGGATTTTCGAAGCATGAGCGCCATGTTCCGCAAAGGGGTCAGAAGCTCACGGACGAATTCGAGGATATGCATGTCGTAGAGAAGCATAAGATAATATCGTAAGTAGCAACTTACAGTTGTATCCAATGAGGCACTAGGTGCCATGCATACACAGACAATTAGAATTGCAGTGTGCAGAAAAGGGAAACCAAATGATACCTGTTCAATATAAAATTCTCATATTTGCGTCCCTGAAAGAGCTCGTGTCTATATAAACGGAGAAAGCTTAGGCCTCTGAAAAAATCTAGCGCGGAGGTGTAAGCCTGCCGTCTAGCTCAGGCTCACTGGGAACGTCGAACCACAAGTTGACAGGACCACGTTGTATTCTCGAGAACGAGGAGAGATGCAAGACGACGAAAAGGTACGTGAACGAAAGAATCGAGAAATCTAATCTACGCGCGACGTGAGTTCTGTGTACGAAAGGAATAAGGTTTCGGAAATGTCCGTGAGGACATGCCGTGTCGTAAGCCTCACCAGGCTTACAGGAGGCTTATAAAACCATTGCAAGCGTTTGAGGTGTCAGAAGGCCACTTACTGGAAGGGTATTGATTAAATGTATGATACCATCCTATGGTGTTGAAAAATCCGCTAGCCTAGTAAGCGCTCGCAGCCTGATTAATATGGTGATCCCTGCGAAATGAGTGAAATATAAGTTGCGCGTCCTGTGCGGTGTTTCTAGAGGCTTCGCATGGAATCAATACACGCTTACTAGTACAGATAAACCGCTCTCCTCCAACGCGACCTGAAAATCCGAAGGGAAGGTGGTGCATCCTTACCATTTGTAGCTAATGACATATTCCGTCACGGCGGTATGATGTTGTGGCGCCCTTACTAAGG
Organism: Pholiota conissans; assembly: GCA_015484465.1. Classification (NCBI taxonomy): domain Eukaryota; kingdom Fungi; phylum Basidiomycota; class Agaricomycetes; order Agaricales; family Strophariaceae; genus Pholiota; species Pholiota conissans. The sequence goes on from MU155278.1 coordinate 59,341, forward strand.
ACCAGTCTACAGATCATCTTGGCTGTCATGGTAGATAGAATGATGAGTCGTTTTTGTCATGGGCATGTCAGCTTCAGTGATCAGTATATGTATATTCCGCCTTTGGGCTGCATGCGTGCGTCATTTCTCAGGCACCGGCGCTAAGTTTCGGCGTCAAAATTATCAGCACAGCACTCGGTGACTGTTATACCCGGAAACATAACTATACACCGAGTATGGTGACCTCTTACATACTCTCTTACTCATGCTCACGGGCTCCTGGTACGCTTACGGTATACTGTACTGCGCATTTCCGGCAAAGGAGTAGATTCGTTTCGAGTGGGCCCTTTCGTTGTGAAGGGTTAACCTTGTCTGCAACAATTTTTGACGACCCCATTGTTGTGCTATTGTAATTTGCCACAAATTCATTGTACTCAGACTCCCCATGGCAGCATGTTCTGGAGACCAAGATAAATACGGAGGGCCCCGGTTCTGTGATACGCTCGGGTGCGTTGCTAGTTGCCAGTTCTCGACTCCTGCTCCAACAATTGCTCGTCAATCAATCTAAAGACTTTAATTACGTCCTCAACACTCTGGATAGGGATCAAATCAAACAGGCTGCTGCGTGTTTTTGTTCGTAAAAGAAGAAAGAAACAGGCAAAAGTAATGACCTTTGCAGGAATTTTCAATTGACTAATCTGCGAAAAGTGTTCGTGGAACCGCGGCTTGTGCAATGTGGCGCGGTGGCCGTGTCAGTTTCGCCCAGTAATGTCGGCGAAATGCTAAAAGTGGACAACAGTGATCGCTCGGCAGTCGCCGCCATTATTCAGTTATAGCCCCATACCCTCAATTTCCGTCTTCCATCTTAACTTACAATACTAGGTCCACAGGATGGCCAGCAAATCAGTGAGTGTGTCCCAAAAACCTCCCAACCTTCTTTGCTGACTTTGTTCAGCTTGGACGACTCCGTCAGGTTCGTATTTATCTTTACCTGCGCAGTGTTTCTAGCACTCATGGATCACGCCACTTTCTGGTTCATTTTCACAGTGGGCAGGCGAGAAGATTTCGACGCGAGAGAAGGTCATAGTTAACGATGAGTTCCAGGAGTTAGAGAAGGATGTGGAACTCAGACGGGCAGGCATCCAGAGGTACGTATGGGTGCCGTGTGGTTGGTTGGACTAGTGCTGATGATGACGTTATTGTAATTTTGAATTTGTAGGTTGATGACCGCATCCGAGGGTTATCAGCATGCGCTGTCTAAGAAGAAGTTGAGCGAGGCCTTCGCAGACGGGGAGAAGATGATTCCCATCGACTCCCTAGGCCTCGTCATGATCAACCATGGGGAGGAGTACAGCACCGAATCTCAGTTTGGTGTGTTTCGTTTCCCTAGTTTTCGTTATGTACGCGCTATTTATGATGAAACTTGCCATTTGACTTTCAGGAACTGCTTTAATCAAGTTTGGGCGGGCCCATTGCAAGATTGCGACATTACAAGAGGCATATGCCTTGACTTTCAAAGATACATTTATTCAATCGTTGGACAAATTCAAGGACGAAATCAGGGAATTCGAATCGCTGAAAAAGAAACTTGAGAATCGAAGGTACGTGGTCTTGGAGTAAGGTATGTCATTGTCAACTAATGAAACGGTCAGAATAATATGTGATACATCAATTGCCAAGTTCGAAAAACTTCAAAACAGTAAAAAAGAGAAGGACAAACGCGAGGCAGAGGATGAAATGGAGCGGGCCAAACAACGCTAGTACGTGGTGTTTGTCTTTTTTAACATTTTGTGAAATCTCAACGCCATTTCAATCCATAGTGAAGAAACAGCAGAAGATATGCGTGCACATATGCACGCTATCCAAGAGAACGAGCACAATCAGCTCCACGAACTTACTCTATTTTTAGACCTGGAGATGAACTTTGTCCAATCATATATGGACATCCTTAAAGACGTCAAAGCGGACTGGCAGGACCGGTAAATGTTCATTGCCACGTCAGCTTATCGCAAAAACTAAGACTCTCTTTAGGTCTGATGCGAAACGTCATCCACGCAATAACGGAGACAACCATATTCAACCTCTCCGTCCATCTTCGAAGGCCAGCTTTGTCCACAAAAATGGAAGAGACCGCGCGGAGGCCGCCTCAACTACGGCGGATTCGTCCGAAGATGAAGGCGCAACCACCCCTGGGCGAGCTTTCTCGAATCGACATTCGCGCAGTGGATCGACTGCGAGCAAGCCTCCTTCCCGCCCTGCATCCCGCCTTTCCAGAAAGCGTACAAACAGCACCGCGGCATCGGCAACGACCTCTCCGACCGACGAGAAAGAGGAGTCTAAAGATACGACTAGTGAAAGATCACGAAGAATGAGCGTTGCAGGATGGGCTTCCAGCGCGGTGGGGTCAGTCACCGGTGGTCGAGGTTCTAGCAAGAAGAGCAAAGACAAAGATTCCTTCGCGGCCCTCGACGACGATAACGCTGCAGACCAAGATGGCTCAGAAGGTGTCACAGGCCATAAGATACGAAAATCATCGAGTTTCCGCGGGCTTGCGTCTTTCAAGAGCAAGTCGAAGGAAAGCCTCGCGCAATCACCAAAGGCGACGCCGAAAATTCTCAAACCCCCTTCATTAGACAAGAAGGTAGTTCGAGCGATATACGACTTCTCTGGCTCTTCGGACGAGCTCAGTTTCAAAGCTGGTGTTGACATTCTTGTGCTCAACGAGGTCCTCGACGACTGGTGGATGGGTGAACTCCCAGACGGTAAAAAGGGGCTATTTCCGACGTCGTATACGGTGCCTTCCGACGGAACATTGCAATCAAGTATCTCGAATCGGCGGTATAAAAACGGTACCCCAGGATATCTCCAACCCATTGTCTATTCTGGCATGCATGGCCATGATGAAGACCATGATCACTACCTGACGAGCGACGCGGACGACGAACATATCATCCGAGCCGTACCCATGCCTGCGAATAAGAGCCCCGCTTTTTATGGAGGCTTTGACGACAGAGCTAGTGTTGCAGACAGCACCGCTGATAGTATGGCGGATCAGGATGACAGGACTCCGGCCTTTACCGCACCACCACGCCAGTCATTCAGCGATGACAACGATATCGACCACTGGTTCGCCGCGAATGCTGCTGCCAGCACAACCACCACGTCATTATCAACCCCTCTGGGTTCGCTACGGAACAAGCTTCCCCAAAGCGTGCGCGATTCCGCACAACAGCCACTCATCAACCGCTCGTACAGCGCCGATACCCCTTTCATGCATGAGAGCAGTCTAGCGACGCCAACGAAGAAGATACCACCCCCACCTCCCCCGAGACGGGTTGCAAACCATAATCCCGCTGGCGGGCCGCCGATTCCGGAGCGGAAAGTCCCCACCGCATCTTCGATTCTGTCGCATGGGTCTTCTGGGTCGTACGATCGGTCCCCATTCGACAGCGCGATTGAGCTTGCTGGCGGACCAGACGATGGAAAATGTACCCAGTTCAGGCAGAACCCTTTCAAGCCCAAGGGAATGTGCAGTAACTGCCTGGAGTTCCATGATTGAGGGGATTGATCTCAATATTTTGACGTTCTTTTTATTTTTACTTTCTCTTCTTTTTCTATTCACCACTGTGTTTGGTGGGCGATGGGTTGTAAATAGACCTTTATGATTTCAGAATCTGGTTTTACTGAAAGTTGTTTATTGTCATAGGTAGCCATTTAGCGCTTCGTTGTATCCATACTCAAGTACAGTAGATAAATATGTAAATGGGTGGCCTGTATGACATGGGCCGTCGAGGTGCTTTGTACTCTACACACACGTTTGTTATTTATTTTTAAACGACATTTACGACGCACATTTTACGAACTTTTTATGGCATTGTAGGAACATTGTCGACCAATCTTTTGAGTCGAAGGAAATCTATTGAGATAGGTAAATCACAAGATAGCACCGATTTTTTCCGGTATGTTGATTGAAATCAACATTTCACAATGACTGCTCTGAATTAGAGCTCCTCCATGCCTCTCCTCCGTCCCAAAATGCAGAGACGTGCATAAAATCTTTCGTGCTCAAGCGCTGCGTGTGAATCCCATTTAGAAAGCTCTCTAGTTAGACTTGATCATGAGGTAATGACAATAAATAGAAACGATCACGGACGTGACAAGGAGTGACCTGGGGTGTACGTAAAGGAGGGAAGAGGTTAGACACCTTCACAGTCTCCTCCATCCCTGTCGCTTTTCTTTCGTCTTTATCTTCGGTCCTTCTTTCGTTCTTTATTTTCTCGACCAATCTACGTAGGATGGCGAATGCCTTGAAGAAACGAAAAATCGCCGTGCTGGGATCACGCTCTGTTGGTACGCATGCCTTCATCCCTCGCTTTCGTCAATGTTATCATAAATTTCTCTGGCTTGATCCCCATATTATCTTTGCAGAGATCTGCAGAGATCAACCAGAATTACACTTCCGTTTCTTCTGCTTGGGGAAAGGAAGCCAGAGCAATATGAACTGGATGCTTATTTTTATCTTGCGCAGGGAAATCATCACTTGTGAAGCAGTTCATCGAGGTAGATATAACATTGCTTCTGCTCATGCCGCATTTATAGATGCACGTATGCGCATGGATCTTCATACTCATCTAAAACATCTATCTTCTTCTAGAATCATTTCGTGGACTCATACTACCCCACAATCGAGTCGACCTTTGCGAAGAGTGTGGTTTACAAGGGCGTCGAGTATGATTGTCATATCATCGATACTGCTGGGCAGGTGCGTTTGGCCTCGTCTTGTATCTTTGCAGGCGTCATGTATAAACACCCAAGCTGGCGAATGGATCTTGGCCACGACGTCTTCTCGGATCTCTTTCAACCCTCTATTCACATGTATTTAACAGGATGAATACTCGCCTATAAACGCGCAATATGCCATCGGGATTCATGGTTACGTGCTCGTATATTCGATTGCGTCCCGCAACTCGTTCAACATGATCCAAACTATCTATGACAAGATCATCGATTTTTGTGGAGTGAGCAAGGTTCCCTGCGTCATTGTTGGTTCGAAGTGCGATTTATCAATGTCGTAAGTCACTCTCTCGACATATATAACTTTGTCTCCAAAATTGCGTGTCTTCCGTTCTTAAATTTGACGATTTCTCCACAGGCGTCAGGTGGATTCGAAGGACGGGGAGGAGCTTGCCAAAGCCATGGATTGTGCATGGATAGAGACGAGTGCGAAGAACAATATTAACGTTGGTGAGTCTGCAGCCTCTACTATTTGTCCTATCTCTTCTTGACAACAAGTTTAGGCAAGGTCTTCGAGCTTTGCCTGCAAGAAATGGAAAGGATGATGGCGCCCAACCAGATTGAACCTCCCGCCAGGTCATGCGTGTTAATGTAGAATTTTGTCGATAAGTTATTCACTCTGATGGTTTTTTCTATGCACTCCTCCCCGCCTTTTCCTGCTTTACTTTCCTCATTTTTCTCCCCTCGCCTGTGATTTATGTACTATTTCTCCAATTATCTACGTATAAACATATTCATCAGCCTTCCGATTCTCTTTCGCCTACGTATGTTATGCTATGGTCCTCTTTTTTCTTTCTTTCTTTCCATTGTGAAACGGGAATCGCGATACTACAACGTAAACATTGCTTCATTCAATTCCGTCATTGGCGAGTCATTCATGACGACTCGTTGGGGCAATGAAGAATAGCACTGATGTTGTACGCCATGTACTTAGATGTTCTTATTTCAGTCCCTTGTTCCCATCGTATATTTTGTTGTATGTAGGGCTGCGTTGGATACTCGTGGAGATTTAAGATGAATAGACACGTCAAGGACTAATATTTCGATCAATCGAGTATCAGATGTTGAACCACTGGCCATGAGATAAGATAAGTGTTGAAGGTGTTGTGCAACAAACCCAAACATCGCTCGCGGTCCACTGCGCGTCGACCTCGTCGTCGTCCCCAACATCTACGCACTCTCTTCGTCGCCTCTCGCATACGACACCATATCACAAGACCCGGATTTATTCAAAAGATAATCAGACGCCAATGGAGACCGCATTTCGCAAAGTTGATATCGATATCTACGACGAGGACGTGCTACAGGAGTCGGAGCTGTACGACGCGGACCCACGCGATCCAGCCGAGGTGCTGGAGGATGCGAAGCAGAAGCAGGTCGCAGTAAGAAGCTTACTAGCTAGGTGTGTGTCTCTATGCGCCCATGCGCAACGATGATCTGCTTCGTCAAACTCAAGGTGCTGCGTAGGAATGATATACCAGGGGCTTTGACCGTTATTCTCGACAACGCACCCTACGGCCCAACAGCGGAGGAAGCCAAGGTGCGCGCACATTTTCTGTTTCTCTCTGCTATTCCGCGACTCGCGTCGCTGATATTACCGCAATGCATATCACCTCCGATCTAGGTTATCACCCTCCAGACACTACTCACCATCCTAAACACGACTAAGTCAACCGAAATCACCGGCGTAATCAAGAGCCTCTCGCTCGATACGCAGGATACGCTCATGAAGTATCTCTACAAGGGAATGGCCATGCCCGGATGGGGAGATATCAGCGGGAGTGTATTGCTTGGGTGGCATGAAAAGGTGAGTGTGGAATTAGTTGTCGGGTGTGTCGAGGGTCCGCTGATCTTTATCCTGCTAGTTGACGGAAGTAGCTGGTGTAGGCTGCATCGTGCGCACTATGACAGATCGAAGAGCGGTGTGATTTTCATCTAGCAAAACATTAATTGGATTTTTTTTTGGCAATATCAAGCATATCTGTGCAGCTCTTTGGCCTTTAGATCCTCAAGAAATACTTTGCCATATTCTAATAAGAGTTTAATTCTTCTTGCGGAACTATGTTGTGGTGCGATGGAATGATATCATCCTGATCTGAAATGCGCATATATTCACTGATATGAGAGCCTGAGGTGAGGCCGTTTATCATTCCTTTTATTGCCATTTAATCAACAAACCTCAGCGAGTTGACATCGCCTTACGGCTTCAGATGTAATACGGGGTCAGTCAGATGTTCTTACCCGACCTGCAGAGCCGACGCCTTCGGATGCTGCGTCCCATCATCGACGGCCCTGCGCTCCTACTGGCTGTGTAATTTGTTATTTTGAAGCACATGATTTCATTCGGAAACTCGACCTCCAATTGTCCAGCTTCGCTGCTCTCCACTGGCGCTGGGGTTGACGCTTCATAACGTGAAGCAGATATATATATATATATCTACGCTCATGCGGGGAATGCGGGAAGCTAGGATTCGGACGGTGAGTGGGTTCTGTATATGGGACTCGGAGCATTACCTGATCCTCACAGATTTCAGCTCCTTCTTCATTACAACCCAGTATCTGTTGGATTTCTGTGGCTACATATGTTTATATCAATTCCGAGATTGTGCAGGAAGACTCATTAATATGCTGAATGGCGCGATCTACTCTCCAGCGCTTTCTGGAACCTTTCAAAGTTTTATTTTAATCTCGAATGCCTTTCTTACGATCCCGGATTGTTTTGGACGCCTTCAAATCGATAGGATCAAGTTCAGCGAAAGTATTCAATTCAATATCGTATCTGACTAGGGTGTAGTTCTCATTCTATTTGCGCTGTGATTTGGCGCTGATCTTCGCTGCGCTGAAGCATTGAACATGTTCATGCTGCCTCATTTTCGAACACGTCTTCAGATATGACGTCCTATCGCCGGATACATTGCCATGAATAGCCTATAATTTGCAACCCTCCGAGTTACAAGGATCTCAGAAGAACCTTTGGAGGCTCTTCAAGACCAGATGCGGGCGGCGTTCTATGTTTCAATGTTGGGCTTCACACAAATAGGTCGGGTGGTCTATTTTTGTGACAAAACTGATATTCATCGCAGGTGGCGCATTTGCACGATATAAAGAACTTGCAAATGGTTTGCAGCATCTCGAACAACCTGTTCAACCTTCATCACTACAACTAAGTCCACACACAATATGTCCTCCAACATCGTTCTTCCCAACCTCTCCAGCTGGGTGCAGAGTCACTTCACGGCCATCGTCCAGTCGACGACGCAGGCTGACCTGCAGACCGCCGTCGCCAATTTCCTCGCGAAGAACGCGACGGTTGTCGTCAATGGCGCTCAGATCTCCCAGTCTAACTTTGGCGCGCTCTCTGGAGATACCTTCGAGGAGCTCAGCGCCACTGTCACTTTTGACAACATCGTCGTGTCCCCTGCGACTGCTGGAGATTTGACTACTGTAAGTATCGTCTCGCTGTATAGTTCTGCATTAACATTTATATCAACCCACCTCGCTCCATAGGCTGGATCCGTGGGCGTATTTTACACTGCCGAAATTGTTCAGAAGCTCAGGGTTCTGGGCGGAAATGCCAGCAGCAAAGTTACTGGTTCGTTGAATGTCACGTATGTCAAAAAATCGTTAAACGAAGTCTGTCTCTCACACTTCTTATTTTCAGCGTTGGGCCAGATCCCACCATTCCCAAGCCACCGTCTAGCCCGATACATGGGTTCTTTGACCCTAGGAGGGTGTTGGCTTTGAATGAGGTTCGCATCGCAGTACAAAACCCAGTTGTTCCGCCGACCGCCACAACTCAGTAAAGGGCTGTTAGTAATTGTGAATGAGTACAAACGGTATCAGCTACGTGCATGCACGATCCAGTCATCGTACTTTTTGAGCACTTTACATATAAATTTACACACATACAAATCCTATACAAATTTTCTTAATTTCATCCTATGAATGGCCAACTCAAGACTGACTTTGTAAGGTTAAGTATGAAATTCGAACTCCGCTTGGTCACCTCTGTTCGCAACTTAAATTATGACATTGTCAGCAGTCTCAAACCCTTCATAAAAGCAATTCATCCATACTCACACATGCGGCCGGTCTCGGAGAGGTGTGTGGTTTAGTAGCATAACAATCTTATTCCAGCATTTCACGACATCATTACTTAGGCTCCAAGAATACGATATACGAAATAAGCCAACTATGCACGCTCCCTCCAGCCGTGTCTATTTCTGCATCATGAAGGGCTCGAGCGGAATTGACTGCGCTGAGATCTCAAATGCTTCTCTACTAGAACATAGACCCTGCTAAAGTTATCCGACTTTCGAGCAGTTCTTCAGCCATGAACGCTCTAAAGCCGCCGTAACAAGCCCGGATTTCAAGGAGATCAGCATCTAACGACAGGCTGGAGCCGCTCAGGCTCTAGATGGGGACGGCGCCCAATGTTCCGGCGCCGTCCTCTTCAGCATACTACTATACGCATATCCTTATGTATAGCAGGTTATGGAGGCTATTTTCTGCCGATTACGCTGATACCTATCAAAGGTGACGCATCTGTGCAGTATAAAAGCGCTAACGTACGAGCTAGGTCGCCCAGCAATTATCAGAACCGACCCAACTCACAACATGTCCACCAACATCGTGCTTCCTGAGCTCGCCCAGTGGGTGCAGAACCACATCTCCGCCATCATCCAGGCCCAAACTCAGGCTGATTTGGAGGACGCTGTTGATGCTTTCCTTGCGAAGAACGCCACCATTGTCGTTAATGGAGCGCAGCTCTCCCAGGCCGACTTCATCCAGCAGCTTTCGTCGGAGAATTTTGCGGAGGAAGGGGCAACTGTTACATTCAACAACTCTCTCCAAGTCCCGGCTACGGCAGGGGATAACTTTACTGTAAGCAGCATCTTTCTCGGTTGCGAGTGTGATTATTCACATACTTGAAATTGCTTGTAGGCTGGCTCTGTTGGTCTCTTCTACACCGCTGACATCGCTCAAAGATTTGTGATCCGCGACGCACCCATCACCAGCCAGGTCATTGCTTCATTGAACGTTGTGTGAGTTGATATTTGACTTAGAGTTCCACTCGTGAAACTGAAGCCAATTTACAGTGTTGGACCAGACCCAACGATTCCTAAGCCACCTCCATCTCCTATCCACGGCTTCTTTGACCCTAGGAGAGTCACATCTCTCAACGAAGTGCGCATTCAAGCGCCGTTGACCGCCACTGTTACCACGCAGTAAAGGGATCCCTTCTGATTTCGGACTATTAATATCATATTTATAGGTCGTAGTCTGAGGTTATCCTTGTATAATTTTTGAATGCACTCGATTATATGAGTTTGGCCGTTGAATTTAAATCTAAGGTCCTTCGTTCATAAAGCGCACTATCGCCTCGTTTTCGACATTTACGGATCCTGACGGCGTATGTCAAGTTCTTAGATGTCGTGGAAGGCTGGAGCTGTTCGAGTCTGCATGGATAGGCCCGCGTTATTCATTCCACACTCCTCTGCATGAGGCAGACGCATTCAGGTGACGCCGTCATCTTCAAGGCCGCGGCCCATATTCCCAAAGGTGACGTCGCACTGTGCAGTATAAAAAAGCTCACTTACAGGACTCGCCCTCCTCATTAAAAATAAATATCGCAACTCTTATCACTCCATAAAATGGCCACCGCTGTTTTGCTTCCTAAACTCACCGACTGGGTACAAAATCATATCACCGCCATCATTGAGGCGAAGACGACCCATGATTTACATGACGCCGTCAATCGCTTCCTCAACCAGCATGCTATGATCACCGTCAATGGGGCCCATATCTCCAGGGCCGAATTCGTGAAGCAGCTCAAGGCTGAAAACTTTGCGGAGGAGAAAGCCACTATTACTTTCAACGACTCTATCGAGGTCCCAGACAGCAGGGAGGGGGAAAGCATTACTGTAAGCGACCTCTTCATATACGCTTTACTTTTCACTCTTTATCAGCGTGTTACAATCTGATAAAATTTTCTACAGGCTGGAACAGTTGGCGTGTTCTATACCGCGATCATCACATCAGCACATTTGATTCACGGAATCCCCACTTCTAAACAAGTCATTGCTTCGTTGAACGTCGTGTAAGCATCCCACAAATCGCTTCGGAACTTTGGCCTCTAACTGAATCGTATGTAATTCATTAAACGACAGTGTCGCACCAGATCCTTCAGTACACAAGCCGCCGATGCCCAATGGGTATTACGATCCCAGAAGGGTAACGTCTTTGAATGAAGTGCGCGTCGAACGCCCGTTGAAATTGACGCCCTCGGGTACAAGTGCCCCTGCTACTGCTGAAGCGTGCTGTTGATCAATTAGTTACTCAGCTCGGAGCGTACCCACCATATTCCTCCCAAATTTGGAATCATCGAATTATCATAGGTACTTAAGTCAAATATAATTGGTACATCACACCTCGTTGAATACATCTAGAATCTGAGCATTAGCCAACCGTCCTTTTCTAATTTATGAGGGATTAAAACCTCTTTCAACGAAAACAGTTCTTAACGGCGAGCCTAGGCATTGATCATGACATGATCGATCTGAATGAAGGCGCGTAAGACTGGAACAATTCGAGTACTAGACTATTGAGATCCGCTTTGGAATTTGCAAGCACTTCTTCATGGGCGAAGTATCTTGAGTTTCTAGACTGCAGCTGTCCGGGTCATATTTCGATAGTGACGTATTTGCATCCCGCAGTATAAAAAGAGAATTTTGGGAATGCTTGTCTCCCAAACCCCAAGAAACATTCCAACTTACCACCTCATCACAAAGGATGACCACCGCCGTTTTACTTCTCCCGCTCGACCAGTGGGTGCAGCAGCACCTCACCACCATCATTGAGTCAACAGAGGACGTCGCACTCCATACCGAAATGAACCACTTCATGGCGCAGCATGCTGCCATCACGATTAACGGCGCTCACATGTCCCGGCAAGAATTCATGAAGCAGATCAAGGCGGAGAACGCTGCTGAAATGAAAGCGAACATCACCTTCAAGGACTCGGTTATGGTTCCTGCTAAAAAAGGGGATGATATAACCGTGAGCAATCTCTTCATTTTTGCTGAAAAGCCACGCTGAAAACATCGGCAGGCTGGATCTGTAGGTGTTTTCTATAAGGCCGTCATTACTTCGACGAAAATGATCCATGGCGTCCATACTTCCAAACAAGTTATTGGCTCGTTGAATGTCGTGTAAGCATGTCTGCCAGCCTATTGGAACTCTTTACCGATAACCGTCCATTTGCAGCATCGAAACAGATACTTCGATTCCCCTACCACACATGCCTGGGTACAACGACCGTAGGAGGGTCGTTTCCTTCAACGAAGTGAGACTCGAACGACCTTTATTGGTTGCTGTGGGCTCTACCCCCGCTGAGCCCGCTCCGAGCCAATAATTTACATACTCCGTTTAAATCGAGACAGATTATTAACTGTGTAGATAGTAGGTCAATCATCGTGTACAGTATGTAGTTATGAACAAACATACTTTATATTAAATTTATATGAAAACATTTCGCGCTCAGAGATTGAGATTTAACTCCAGCATTCTTCTATGAGTCTTCCCTCTTGGATCATAGTGCGCACGTAGCGTTTTGCTTCTTCAGAAGAGTATCCTCCCTGTGTCTCCGCTGCAAATGCGATGGCTTCCTTTACAGCGAGCGGCATCTTATTGGACGATCTGCGACGAAAATAAAGACAGTGTCAGCTTATTTTTCGCCTCACGCAGAGAGAGAGATGCCTACCCTGAAATAAGCACCCATCCTTTTTGTTCATTCACGAGCTTCCAAAGATTTTCAGCATCTTCTCGGATGATGTCCTGGACATAGGTCCGTTTCTGCCCTTCAGGGCCGTCCCGGGAGAACGCGGTGCGATATTGCAACTTTCCGTCCTTAGCATATGCTAGCCATTCCGCGCCATAATGTTGGTCTTTGGATGCAGATCGACAACCAAAATACAGGATATTCGCTGAAGACGGAGTGAGCATTTGGTAAATTACTTGTAAAAGAGGTTTACGTACATCTTGCGCCACTGATTATCCGCTCTTCGATGACTGCTCTCATTGGTGCTATCCCCGTCCCAGGCCCGACGCAAATTATTGGTGTGTCCAATTTTAATGGCAAGCGTATTGTCCCTTTCTTGATACCGACTTGCAGTGCGTCGCCAAGATTTAGCCCCGACAAATAGGAAGTGCAGACGCCTGTCCGTGGGATCTTCAGTTTAGTACGATATTTAACCATAGCGATACATAGGTGCATTTGATGTGGATATTTCTGAGTAGGATGGTCAACATCGTAGCAAATGGTCTCTATTCGCTGCCCACCTTGACTGAGCTGGCAATGGAGAATTCTCTTGGTCGAAGAGGAGGAAACACATCGAAAATGTAATCAATTGGAATTTTGACGTGGCGAAATTCGGCGAGGACTTCATGGATCGTTCTTCGAACACGATAACAATATTCGTATAATTCATCCTATTCCGAGTCAGAACAATATTAACAGGAAAGAAAATTGGACTGACAGCTCCGGCCGGGGAAAGAAAGTCCTCTAGTTTTTCCTTTTCCAGCTCGTTGGTGGTAAAGTGGGCTATATATTGGAAGAAAGAGCGACGCGGAACAGCTTTGAAATCCAGGAAGCGCGTGAAGAGCCGCCGCAGTGTCGTCACTTCAGGCAGATGATCAGGGAGAGACTGGTCCAGCGCCAGTTGCTTGATTTCGTACGGTTGCTCTGCTTGATCTTCCCAGCCCATTGTCGCCAAAAATTCATCGACCTCGGAGGCCGAAGCAGATGGGTGGATGACTGCAACGTCTCCTGGCTCGTATCTGGATTCAATCAATCAGACATTCGACAATGCAGGTTGAGTCGCTCTTACTGCACGTTGTACTCGAACTCAAGCTCGAGATGTCGAACATCTTGATACCAGTCATCCGCGGTTATCCTAGTGTTCACCTTTACGACTCCTTGATGATATTGCAAATCGGCTTTGAGAGGATCCTGCAGGCCATCCAACATTGCTTGAGATGTTGACGCTAGTGAGACGCGTGGCGAAGGAACGTCGTTTGCCGGAGCAACTTCGACATCGGGAGGTAAAGGGTCCATTTCTTGCAAAATTCGAATAAGCTCATCTGTCCAAGGTTGTAGAGCGCCGTCTATTCTGAATGAAATTAATGCTACTTGTTCTCCGGAACTCAGTTGACAATTACTTACCCAAAGGCATGCTGTTCGTCTCCTTCACCGCGTTCGTGGAACTCGCAAGCTCCTAGAGATTCCATTCTCTTAGAGAGCTTCTTTGCTGCCCAACAAAATTTTTCGTAAGCTGTGTCCCCAAGACCGAACACCGAGAAGTAGAGGTCTTCGAACGTGTCAGGCGGGAGGTCGGAACGCAGCAAGTTCGTCCAAAAGGGAGTCATAGACCGTGGCTCTACTCCAGAGCCAGTTGTGGAGATTATGAAAATGACCATGCTTTCGTTCAAAAGATCTGGCTGTCGAGACTTCAGTCTTTTGCGTTCATAAACGACATGCATTGTGACGACATACCAGCGAAAGGGTGTCCACGCTTGCCACTCGGCAGCGAAAGGCAATCCTCCGACATTGACGAGCAACGTAGTCGGCAGCATCCTGCGCGTTCCCAGTCTCAGTTGCGTAGACGACGAATACGCTGCGTTCGTCCTGTTCTGAGATTAACATAAACGTGGTTATCAGATAAAAAGAGTCTGAAGATAAAGCGATGGTTGTCTATTAGCCGTGGGAACAATGTCATATTGGCCACCGTGCAACAGCCCTGGGCCTGGTTACTTAAGTCCCTACTTCACGACCTTTTATACCTCTAAACTCTGCTGGAGATGCACTGGCCGTCTTGGATCCCACCTGAGGCGTCAAAAAAAGCCACCGTCACCGTTCAAGAAATCGATGGCGCTGTAGAAAAATTCAAAGCTCAATTCCACACTTTGCCTCGTTCAGTGGTCGCTTTAATGACATTCACGCTCGGATCTGTAGCAACTCTATCGTCTGTATTGATGTACAAAAGATATGGGCGGAGAATTCGCCACAGTGAATGGGTTACTCCCAAGCTGCTTACGCGTAAACGATGGTTGAAAGGTGTCGTCACCAGGTGTGTATATTTTGCGAGCCGGCTGACTCGACGCGTCAAATAACTGATATATGAATATACAGCGTTGGAGACGCGGATAACTTTAGGTTCTTCCATACGCCCACTTTCGGAGGCTATTCGTGGCCTCTAAAGTTCAGGCGGATACCCTCGCTCTCGAAAGGCATGTAGAAATTGCTGTGATGATGCCCCTAAATCCTGTATTAACTAGTTGACTTCATAGATTTGAAGAATGAGACGCTACATATTCGTATTGCTGGCGTTGACGCCCCGGAGGTACCATCTGCATACTTGCATAATCATTAATATTGGAGGCTTACGGTCCTGTCAAGGCAGGACACTTCGGAAAACCGCCTCAGCCATACGCCGCCGAAAGTTTGGCGTGGCTGCGCAATCGCATACTCGGCAAAAAGGTGTACGTGCAGCTGTTGAGGAAGGATCAATACTCCCGCATTGTGGGTGACATTACACATCAATTATTCGCTATCATTAATTAGGACCTCTAGGTCGCTCAAGTCTATTTGACCCCGCGAATCCTCCCTGGATTCCTGTTCTATGGCAAGAATCTACCGGTTGAGATGTTGAAGGCTGGGTGGGCAGTCATTTACGAACAGGTGCGTTTATTCCTGTCATTGCCAATGTACACCTCTTATCGATATGACAGGCTGGCGCCGAGTACGGAAAATTGGGAAAGGAGGGCTATCTTCGGCTAGAAGCACAAGCAAAGTAAGTTGAATGCTCTTCACATGCTGTGAGGTTTCATGTTGATCATCTGAAATCATCAGAGCGGCGCGTAGAGGGATGTGGAAGGATGGCGTAAATGCCGAAACCCCCGCCCAATACAAACTTCGTCATGCTTCAGCTGCCTCCCTTGAAGAAGCTGAAGCAGCGAAACCTACTGCGCGAAAGAAGAAAGGGGCCCAGAGCTGGCTAATACGTTTATTTTCTTGATAATCAGTATACCAGGTCTGCGATAAGAAATTTATATGCTCTGACCTGTGTGTAACTTTTATTGATATTATGTTATTTTCAGATGACCCGTGTGGGCGACCCTTGCCCCAAAATTTATATTTTGACGTAACTGTCAGATGTACTTGCTCGGCATTTGAATCATCAGTGGGCGAGATTCACACCATGCTAGACTGATATAAGGACAGCATGGACTGTGCTGTCGTCCAAAGATAATGGGACCCTCTCAACCGTCTCTACCCATCGAGATCATCGACCATATCTTCAAAGGCCTCTATTCCTCCGATTTTGAAGGTCTCAAAAATTGTTCTTCAGTGTGTCGTTTGTTTCTTCGCCTGTCAAGACTCTACCTCTTCCGCACTGTCAGTATAACTTTAAGGGAGGACGGAATCAACGCTACTCCCGATCCGTCATCCTCAAGCCCATATGCTACATTTTTGTCATTCCTCGCGTCTGACGCACATCTAGCGTCGAACATCCGAAAGTTGCTGATTCAGAATGCACGGAGCTCTTCTAGCCTTCAGGAGAGGCGGTGGCGCAAAACCGCCTCACTTCTCGCAGACCTTCGTCCCAAACTGACGTCCGTCTCCCAACTTTCTTTACACTCTGCTTACATATACGATTGGACACTCGAGGACGATGATCTGCGCGTGGTCCTCGTTGATCTTTGGAAACTCGCCACCATCCAAGACCTCCAGCTTCACTACATCACACTCTCGCGGAAGGACCTCTTGGATCTCGTCAGAATTCCAAAATTAACTCTGTTTGGTGTACGGGTCATCCAAGCATATCCACCCGTTTCGCCTGCAGGTAACTCCAATGCCGATACGGTTGTGCTCAGGAATCTTTGCGTTGTGCTCAGGAACCCAGAAGTCGCTGCAGGCGTATATGACATCGTTCTAGCTGCCTCGAAGGCGCTACAGTCCCTCAAATGGTTAGCAAGCCCATATCATAGTAAGCATAATCCGGATTAGACGATGTAACTCGCTAAACGACGCTATAGACGCACAAGACATGTGCTTGTCAATTATTGATCTCCAGACGTTTAGCTCGTTAACATCACTTTCCCTAACCCACCCTTTGGACGGCGACAGGCCCCTCTTAGATTTGGCAAGGCTGTTCACAAGAAATACAGGAGAAAGTAGCCTCAAAGTTGTGGAGATCCTCTGCGACTACGCTACCGACTCCGAAGAATCTTCCCTTCTGACTGCGTCTTCGATTTGGCAGACCCTGGACCAAACTTTCGTAAGCACCGCTTATTCCGCATTAGAGAAGATCGTCATTGGTGTCAAGGAACAAAAGGGTGTAGGACAATCTTCCAGGACTTCATCCGGTTGGAAAGACATCTGTCTCCAACAAACTCTATCTCTATTCCAGCGTAATCTCTCTTTGTGCCACTCCAAAGGACTAGTTGTCAGCAATACGGAGATGGCTGGCGCGAAAACCACGGAAAATTGAGGCTCCACTGAGACCCACCAAGGCCCACTGCCGTCGAAGATTTGCAGCCGAAAATATGCTTCGAAGGACGAACCACCATATGTCGTATTTTTACTTCAATCGATCACCTCGTTATTTCTTCTTGTAAATTCTTTCTAAGCCTTTCCATATAGTCGGCGATTCTCGGACTCCCAAACTGCAAATCCATTGGCTTTCTTCGACAATTTTGATGCCCGGTTTAGGCACAACAAGTGGCGATCCATGCCTTTTTTTAGATTGATTACCCCAACTAACTGCAGACATTCCCTACGAGTTAACAGAGGCTAGGCGGTATCAAATTTCGGTGTCTTCGGGGATTATACTTTGGAGACTGTTTGGCATCACCATCCAAGTCGGCCCCAATCTTCTTAAATGCACAAAGCGTTGACAGAAGTGTTTTCGACGCACCTACCACAACAATCCTCTCTACTATGAACCACTCCGGCAGCACCACTTTCTTTACGATTCTGTTACTGGCGTATGTAAGTGAATTTTGGATGATAGCACTAACCACGGAGCTCACCTGGAATGTTTATTGATAGGCGACGCATCTATGGATGAAGTCCTACAATTCGATGCGATTCAAACATTTTATCATCGCCTTGCTTGTCGTCCCAGCCATCCCTACATACCTCAACGTCAACCGAATTGAGGACAAGCCTTTGTCACTCATCTTCCGTGTGGCTTCGGCTTCGTATCTTGCTTTTTACGCAGCCTTAATTGTCTGCGTTGTTGTGTATCGTCTCTCGCCATTTCACCCGCTGGCAAAATATCCCGGACCGATCATCATGCGGATGACGAAATTATGGGGTGTTTGGATTGCGTATACGGGGAGGACTCACGAATATACGAAGTACCTACATGACAGGTAGGGTCCTACCATCAGAAACGGTAAGGCCAAATTGCTCGCCCGAATTCCAATGATACTCATCATCTGGCAATAGGTCCAAATGAACTCTCAACTATCGAAAAGGAACTTATACCCCAAATTCTCGGCAACCGCGGAATGCCTAAGGGACCTCGTTGAGTCGCCAAATATATTCCTGTTATCTACGAACCTCACTAATACAGAAATTACCAGTATGGGGTGGAAGGAGTTTTTCGAAAACGGAATCAGAATACGATAGTCTGATCGCCCTTCGTGACACTGCGCAACATACTGCGCTGCATAAACCTTGGAATCAAGCATTCGGCGCAGGACCTATCCAAGACTATGAGCCATTGCCAATGATGCGGGTAGTCGAACTCAATCGCGCCATTGAGAACGCTATAACAAGCAACTCCGACGGAATTGGGCAGGTCAACATTTCAAAAATTATCAATTGCTTTTCGTGAGGATTCTATTAACTATTTTCACGCATCGTCTCAAAATGTTCTTTACCATAGCTTCGATTTTATGGGAGATTTAGCGTACGTCGATTTTTCGCCAATTCAACTTTTCTTTTTTTCTTTTTTCTTTTTTGATAATTCATATCTCTAGCTTTGGCGGCGCGTTTCATCTAATGAAAAGTGGAGACACACATCCCATACATCTAATGGAAGACGGCCACTTGTGAGTCCACCCAAATCGTAACTTTATGCTCAGGAGTCTAATCTGGCTGGACACTTTAGTCTAATTAGCTTGACACAGCATGTGCCCTGGGCCGCCAAATTTCTCCACTCAATGCCAATAATCAATTCAGACATGCAGCAATTTCTCGAATTCGGTCTCAAACACTCCTTAAACCGAGCGAATATGAATATCGACCGTAAAGACCTATTTTATCACATTGTTGATCTGTTTTTCTTGCTTGTCCAAACACTTTCATCACTGACTATTACAATTGTAGGCAGAAACATTTCGTACAGAATTGTCCGAGTCCGATCTTTCCATCATTATATCAAATGCCATCCTCGCAATAGTTGCAGGATCCGACACCACAAGCACTGTATTATGCAGTGCCATCTACTTTCTCCTTAAGAACCCGGAAGTACACGAGCGCCTACAAAATGAGATTGATGCTGTCTTTGGTGACGACAAGATTCTGGATGTTTTAAGGTAGGTGACATCGATATTCGTCGAGGTCACGTGTAGCCAGTGTGACAGCGCCCGAAAAGGAAGGAACGCGCTAATTAAAGCCGCAAACGCGTCAAAGGCGTGTTCAAACGTCGTATTACGGGAATTTTCTTTATAGAACATGAGAAGAATTGTCTTATTTAACTAGAATCACGCGTAGCTTGTGGTTTTAATAGAAATTGCATATGTAGATACGAAAACAAGATTTGTACGTAGGAGATTGAACAGATTATCATCGCTTTTCACTTTATATCCTCGATTCCGGCATGCCCAAGCAGAAAAAACGCAAAGAAACACGCAGGGAGAATGCTCAAATTGCCAGGGATGAATTGGCAGCCAGCCGGAGGAGGTCTACTCCTGCAGAGTCTGTGTCCGATGTTGAACAAATCTCTGACAACGACATAGTATGTTCAGCACTGATTGATTTTTAACTGCTACATAGGGCCTAAATGACATAGATACCAAATGATCCTATTCACGTACCTCCAAATGCAGTCACCGACATAGTTGCCCACCTCAGCGGCAGTCAACAGCACAGATTCCGCATCACATTCAACAAGGATGCACTAACTGCGAGTTCGTCTCGGGCGTCATCATATTTTGAATGGACTATCAACACCGATCCAAAGGAAATTGATACGGAAGAGAATTACAAAGCCGAATCAGCAGTCCCAGACCCTAATCCGATCGAGCAACGCTGGGGACGAGCGAAAAGCGTATACAGGACTTACCCCCCATCCTCACGTGAAGACGATCTCGAAAAGAACACTTTACGATCCTTGGACGGCGTGCCACCGACAATGATAAGGCCGTTCGCAACACGGTCCCGTCGGTTTATGGATGCCTATGAGCGTGGACTGAATGGGAAGCAAGCAGCACGGGCGGCGAAGAAGTATAGGGGGCATCCCATACTGCCGCAAAACATTCTGGATGAGTTGGAGATGGAGGGTATTGTGTAGGATCTTTCAG